>CAUYQV010163351.1:0-16255 GCA_963574575.1 Galagoides demidoff | reverse complement strand
CCTTTAGAAGACAGTCTGACGGTTTCTTACAAAGCTAAATATGGCCTTACCACACGACCCAGAAATCGTACTCTAGATATTTACCCAAATGAGTTGAAAACTTACATCCACACAAACGTCTGAGGAAGAATACAAGACATTTTATAAAATATTTATTTATAATTGCCAAAAACTTGGGAGGAACCAACATTCCTTCAATAAGTGAATGGATAAACAAACTATGAGACACCCAAATAGTGAAAAGACATGGAGAAAACTTAGATGCATATTGATAAATCAAGATCGAATAAATAGATCTGAAAAGGCTACACACGTATTATCCCAACAATATGACACTTTAGAAAGGCAAATCTGTAGAGACAGTAATAAGTTCAGGGGTTGTCAAGGGTTCAAGGGAAAGGGAGGGAGAAAGGTATGAACAGGTAGAACATGTGGGATCTTTAGGGTTGTGAACCACTCACAACCTAGTATAATAAATAATACAATGGGGATATAGGACATTACATATTTGTCAAAATCCATCAAATTAAACAACACAACAAATGAAATCTAATGTGGATTTAAACTGGAATGTCAACTAATAATACCATATAAATATATATTCATCAATTGTAGCCAACTTACCATACTAATGCAAGATGTTATGATGGGGAAACTGTTGGGATACAGGGGGAACAACAGCGATTCTGCACACAAGTCTCTGTCCAAATCTACTAAATAATACTTTTTTACCAAAAGACAGGTGACGAAATGGAAGAGTATATCTTTGAGAGATTTATTTCCACAGATAATCTAAAAGGGTCACTGTCTAAACCTATACATTACTATAAGGAAATTTCCATTCTCATGAAAAATATCAACTCAATAAATAGATTGTAAGAATAAAAGGCTATTGACTTATTCTGTAACAGAATCAGACATACTTAAGTTTGAGATAAAAATTTCTAAACAAATGGTGAATTTTTATAAAATAAATGTTATTATATGATAGAAAAGTAGTTAAAAGGATGTACACAATTTTGGTAATCAAATGAATCCATCAGATGACAATGTTATAATGAAATAAAGTTAATTGGGTATAGGCTTAGGATGTGACAGAGGGAAGATGTAGCATATGAAAGGAAGTTAAGCATATTTTTTTGAATTCTGATTTTCTGGGTGGTTCCCCTTGTCATATAATGAACTATTACATTTCATTTCTGAATAACTGAGAAGATTAAAGCATTCAACTGTAGCTCATGAATTACTCTGAAAGCTATTCAGAATTCAAATGTTATAGCTGGTCTCTCATTTTTCATTGTCTGAAAGATGAGTTTATGAATAAACAAATAAACTTATACTTCTAAATAGCAGACCATTCATGCCCCCCAAATTCATTCATTCAATAAATATTTACTAATCTACAATAGATCAAGCTCTATACTAAAAACCCCTGAACAAGATTCACACATCCTATGCCCTCATGGAATTCACAGAATGATAAGGAAATGGGTATTAAATACTTACATTTATTTGTTACAAATAAGTAGGTGAAAGGAGCTGTGGGGGAAAAAAAAACAAGAGGTTTGAAGAATAACTTTCAATAGGGACATAACTAAACTTCATAGAGGAAGGAAGGCATCATTTAAATGAGCCACACAGGATAAGGAACAGGGTATGCAAGTGGAATATGGGGGGACTCCAACAGTATACATGGCAGGTGCAAATGTCCTGAGCCAAGGAGGGTTTCTAAAACCAACAGAAAGCCAGACGTGCCAGGCAAAGGGAGCAAGGGAGAAAGTGGCAGCAGACACAGAAGAAAAGCTGGCTATGGGCCACATTGTACAGGGCCTTTCAAAGGCAAGGTAGGAAGTTTGTATTTTATTCCAAGTAAAAATAGACTTTAACAGTGAGCACAATATTATGCTCAATGGAAAAGAAATGAAATTTCTATTGAGGATCCTCAGCTGTTTGGGGTACCATGAGACCTTCTGTCAGTCTAGTGAAACATACTGCCAATGGCTTAAATGTTGTTCCCTTCAAAACTCATAACCAATACATAAAAATGTGCAAGTGACTTTGGAATTCAGTAAGGGGTAGAAGTTAGATGGTTTTGAATTAAATGCTGAGAAAAGCCTGTATTTCCATGAACAAAGCATTAAGCCCAATTCTTGCACCAGCCTGATTATTTAAGTGATTGTGACCAGGATTCTGGTAGAAATACGGACAGTAAAGACTATTCTGATGAGATCTCAGGTGGAAAGGAGGGGGAAAAGATATCGAAATCTGGAGAAAAGCTTTCTCTCTTATAAAATGGCTACAAGCTTGGTTGAATTGTGTTTGTGACCCAGGATTATATGGAAGGCAAAACTTCAGAGCTATGAATTAGGATTTCTGGTGGAGAAATATCTAAGCATACTATTAAAGGTGCTGCCTAGTTTCTTTCAATTGCATGCAGTGAAATATGAGAACAGAGAGATAGTTTAAAGATCAAACTTACAATTAAATAGATGGCAGAAAACATGATTTGGTAAACCCCCAGCCTGACCACGTAAACAATGAAAAAGTATGTACAGGACAGAAAACCAATGGTGTAAACCACGTGATCATTTGATAAGGAGATGGGTATGAACAGATGGATAATGGGAGAATGACTCTGAAGGAACTTTAGAAGATCTTCAAAAAAGAAAAGTTTGGGGAGAGGCCCAGGGAGCCTGTAAGGCCTCAGCGGTCCCTGCACTAAACTATCCCAAGTATCTGTTCCCTGGGCACAGCTCTCTTCTTCACTTCCCCAGCCATGGCTCAAGCCAGCCTATCAGTGGCCTTGGCCACTACTCCAGGAGGTGCAAACAATATGCCTTGGCATTTTCAACACAGTGCTAACCCTGAAAATGTGTAGAGTACAGGAACCGGGGGGCCATGACAACCTCCACCTAACTTTCACAGGATGCCTTAGAGAGCCTGACGGCCCAGACCAAGAACTGTCACAGGGATGGAGCCACCAGTGAGTCCTCACCTGGGTTGTGACAAGTGGAGGCATGGGGGTAGAGCCATCCCTTGAGACTCCAAAATTCTATTTTACTTATTTTTATTATGATTTTATTTAGAGACAGTTTCTCATTCTCTTGCTCAGCATAGAGGGCAGTAACCCATCGTAGTTACAATAACTATCACTGTAGCTCCTGGCTCAAGCGATTGTCTTCCTTAGCCACCCACATAATTAGACTGCAAGGGTGCACACCCCCCGCCCTGAACTACGGAGTCACCAGTGTGCAACACCAGCAAGGACAGCTGCAGGTACAACACTCCAACCCATGTGGGCTGATCCCAGCAATGACACAGTGGCAGGGCTATTGAGGACTCAGGGGTAAAGCTCCCAACACAGTGTCTGAGAGGCAGGACACGGCCGCCGGTCATGCAGTCAAAGATCATTCTGGAGACTTGATTTTTAATGCTGTTCTCCTTGTTGGGTTTAGGACTTAGGTGGGAGCAATTATCCATTTTTTCCTACCCATTTTTCCCTCTTAGGATAAGAATGTCTATAGAAAATTGCACCACCATTGTCTTTTGGAAACATGTAATTTTTTTTTTATTTTACAAGCTCACAAAAGGAGGTAAAATGTTCCTTGAGTCTCACACAACCCAATTTTGATGAAACTATGGACTTTAAACTTTTGATGCTGAAACAAGACTTTAGGGGATATTGGTATGGAATAAATTTGTTTTGTATGTAAAAAGGGAATTAGTTTTAGAGGACCGGACAAAATGCTATCTATGGTTTGAATATCTGTCCTTTCCAAAGTCATACTGAAAGTTAACTACCATTGTAACAGTATTAAGAGGTGGGGCCTTTCAGAGGTGACTAGGCCTATGGGGCTCTAGTCCCTTTTGGGTGGGATTGGTACTGTTATAAAAGGGTGAATTCTGTCCCTTTTATCTACTCTCTTTGCCCTTCCACCATGTAAAGGCCCTCCCTAGATGGCCCTTGACACTGCATTTCTCAGTATCCAGAATAGTGACTCTATAAATTTCTGTCCATTATAGATTAACAAGTCTTTGGTACTTTGCTATAGCAGCATAAAAAGAGACTAAGGCACCTATTTCCTCCTTGGAATAATATTATTAAATACATAAAGTAAAATACATAAAATTAAAAATAAAATTAATTATATTAAAATTTATTTTTATCAGGAACCCTTGGAGGCAAAGAACCCAAGTTTAAGAATTTTTTTGCTAATGAGCACAAGTCAAAGTAACAAGTCAGAAAGCCATTTCACTGAGAGTATTAAACACGATTATCACTTAAAATAATTGAGAGTTTGAATTGTTTGTTGAGTAGGTAAGTCCAAATTTTTGAAAAGGGATCAAATGCACATGTACATGTGTTTTCTCTTTAATAAGTCAATCTTCTCTTCAATATGTATTCATTTATTTTAAAGAAAACGATTTTTTTTATTACATGAAACCTAAAAATCTAAATGAGAATATTTTTTCTCTAACACACGTTGTCCCATGGGAAATCCTTCGGTCTGTGGACGTTAATCGATGATAATGGTAAACAATGAAAATGAGAGTGAGCATTTATGGAACACTACACTAAGCGCTTGATTGTGCAGTGTCTTCTTTAATTCCCCCAAATAGCCCTCTGAGAGAGGCTTTTTTTCCTCTCCTTTTCATAACTGAAAATATTAAACCTCATACATTTAAGCAACGCATTTACTAGCGCACAGCTCGTCATTGTCAGAACTGGGACTGGAGCCCTGGACTCGATGCAGAGCCAGGTGCTACTGAGCAGCCTCTGAGTACTCCGTACCAGGCTGGCTATGACTGGAACTCAGAGAAGGATTAACCCCGGCCCAGATATTAAGGAGCTACTAGTTTAAAAAAGTAAGAAACATGCCTGCAACATCAGTGGAATACGGGAAGCCAAAAATATGTGTTTAGGATACACTGCAAGCCCTAAGTTCTCAGGAAGAGAAGAGCACTGGACATTATAGGGAATGGTTTATGGAAACTATAGGACTTGAACTGTTTCTTTAAAACTAGCTAAATAAATTTATTTATTTATATATTTTTAAGCTAGTCAAATTTAAGCAAGTGGGTGGCAGCTCGGTAAATTTTAGATAAGCTTAAAGGTGAAGGAAACACACACGTCTCAGTAATGAGGACGATGAACTGTGTGAAGCGATATGGTGTAGTCAACAGATACACTTAATGGCATAACATCTAGTACCACGTTCTAGATTTATAACCTCCTAGATATGGTATTTTTAGAAAGTTACTGCACCCCCTTGTTTTTCAATAACTTCTCTTAGTAAAATAATGACATCTACTTATGAAATTATATGAAGTCTGCTGCAAACCAAAAAGCAGTTGCCATCAGCATATGTATTAAATGATACATATACTAAATGACATGAGACCCGTTAATTTTTACTTTGCCAAAGTCATTCATACAATGTTGTTTTGGCTCTCTTTCTTCACATAGTTCTTGTGATGAATTCTGTGACGTGATTATTTTTTTTTTTTTTTGGCCAGGGCTGGGTTTGAACCCACCACCTCTGGTATATGGGGGGCCGGCGCCCTACTCCTTTGAGCCACAGGTGCTGCCCATTCTGTGACATGATTCTTCATGCACTTCCATTTAGAAGTTCTTTGTCAAGAATCTGAAAATATAAGGCCTTCTATTTCAATCTTGAAATGCCCATTTCTGAGTTGGTTGTTTGATAACAGCTCCCAAAGGTTCTTCATTGCTTTCAGATTTTAATATTGGACTGGTGAATGTAGTTTCCTAAAAATGGCGGCCACTCTTTGGCAGTGTGATTTAAGGAAGATGCAAAGGCCCATGTCCTAGAATTCCAACTTTCCTCTTCATTATTTCCATGAGACTTGAAATTATTTTATTTTTAGCTATAAGACATCAAGTATTCACCTACTACCGGCAAACTGCACCCTCAGCTACCTTTCCTTCTTGTCACCCTGTTCTTGGAATCCAGTTCTAGCACACCAGCTTCTGAGTGATGATGATAATGGCTAATAATGGCTGAATTCCCTCCAGAAAGCATTTATGCTTAATAATAGCTCCTGATGTCTTACAGCTAAAAATTGCAAAATAGAATAATTTTTCAAATCTCATGGAAACAATGAAGAGGAAAGCTGGAATTTTGGGAAATAAGGGCATTGGGGTCTTCCTTAAGCCACACTGCCAAGGAGTGGCAGCCATCCTTAGGAAACTACATTAACCAGGCCAATATTAAAATCTAAAAGGAACACAGTTAAGAGCCTTTGGGAGCTGTTATCAAATAACCAATTCAGAAAGGCGCATTTCAAGATTGAAATAGAAGGTCTTATCTTTTCAGACTTCTTGATAAAGAGACCTATAATTTTCAAAATGGCAAAATAGAAATATCTATTAAATCTGAATGATGGGTGGAGGTATTTTGCTAAATTAGTCTCTGTCCTTTTTTTGTATTTAAAGCATTTCTAAACTTGAAAATAACAAATCTTAAAAAGTAACAATAAAAAAGTTCTTATTGTAGTGGACACAAAAATATGTTCCAGAGCTAATTCCAATTTTAATGTTTGTCTGGTTTTTTACAACACTAATCTTCTGGCAACTGAGTCTGACAGTGTGAATAAAACACATCTGGACCCAACTAAACACTTTATCCCAAATTCTTACGAACTCAAGAGGACAAGATAAAGCTTTGGGTTTTTTTTCCTAATCCTATAAATTATAACATAGGAACAACACTAATTAGCTATTATGTTAAACCTAAGAATACAGACAAAAAACGATGTTGACACGCTTTTTTCGAAAGATGCTATAAATTATATAAAGCACATATATGGTACCATGTACACTTTATGTTGCAATAAACTTAATAGTGCTAATTTATATAAGTTCTATCCATTATCACTTTCAGAGACTTTCAGCTACGTATTTTCAGTTAACAGTAGAAATTAGAACTTGCATATTCCGCAAGGAAATGATACAAGTGTTAATTCAGCACAAGTCTTGACATGCCAGATGAAAAAGCTACCCTTTGGCATGTTTTCAGCTAAAGAAGGCTCTCTTAAGAATCTTGAAATAACTTGTTGAAATTGCTTACTATGCTAATTATAGAAATGATAATTGAATATATGATGGTGAAATATAATTTATATTTCTCCACAAAGTTTAAATGACAGTTTAGTGGCCAGCAGTTCTATGCTGTCACAGTTGAACATGTACATCTTAATCTGAAAACAAATTATTAAAGAACCAGAGGAAGCAAAAGCTAAAGAATTATGTCTGGTTCTTATAGAGAAGAAAATTTGGTGCTATATTTCAAATATACTTAAAGAATATGAAGCTAATGTCTGAACAACGTCTCCAAAAGGTATAAGCATTTTTTCTTTTTTTAACAATCACACAGCCCAATAGCCTGAACTTCTGGGATACAGACCTCTCCCACCACCCCCAACTCCGACAATCCCTGCAGGCAACCAACAACTGGCTGTATCTGTGGAATGTGCTCTTTGAACTGTACAAAAGCCTTCAGCTTTTCCTGCATTCTGCAAACAAAAACTGCCAAGTGCAATTATTTTTCTGATTTAACATAATACAAGTGTTAGCTCTCCCTGCCCCCTCCCCCTTTAACTTCCGTAGTACCAGTCATGGCCTATAAAGTGAACATTTATAAAGACACACAACAAAGAATCATTTTCCCTAATCAAAATTAAATTTGTTTTATTAGTACAATAGTTTGACTGAATGTAATATAAATTCAATAGGCACCATATTCCCTTTTGTGTATATGTTTTAAGAATTCCATTTCTATAGATGGATTCAAGAATTGAATGGGATTAGTCCTTTTAATTATACGACAGGGATCTTCAGCTTGAAATCTTTCTCAGAAAAAAAAAAAAAAAAGACAAACACAATAGTTGTTTATATTCAATTCACTTAGCCAAAAAAAAAACCTCATTAGAGCTAATAAGAATATATCCCTCCAAATGTGAACATCTCCTGATATTTGAAAGAAAATTAAAAGGAAAAGGCAAAATAAGTCCAAAGGTAGAGTAGCATAGATGTTTAAACTCACCTACTAGTTAAATGTTAAAATAGTGCATTCTTCTAAGCAAGAGCCAACCTAAGCTGCTTTTCTCCAATGAGTATGTCCTTGACATTATGCATACCTGACTATTTTTCATTTGTTAAAAGAGAATATTAAACCCAGTACTGGAAAGTTAGTTCCATTTTTCATGTGCATTAGATGCTTCTAACTGTTAGTTTGTATAAATTATTATCAGTAGCTTTTCTCTATTTGAAAATATTTGAAGTTTTGTTCCTAAAATCAAGTTATAAAGAGGTAAGACAACACCATTTATTCTGCATCCCAGAAATAATTCTCAAGTAGAACAGGATAGTATAGGAGATGCTAAGAAAAGGGAAGGCATATTTTTGTTCAAAAGAAGCTAATAATCAAGTTGCGAGGAATGGGGCACAAATGCATAAAGCAATTAAAGAATATGAAAAAATGTGCATGATACATATGTATTTGCCCTTTTTAATTAAAAGGGATTTGTTCTTTCCAGGCCCTATTTCAGTGAAGTTCAGTTTCATGGCTTTTTTTGAGAACCAGAGGCATCCAGAAGTGTTACAAAGCGAAGCTAATGTCAACTCGCTTAGACGTTGGAACATTCTGCAGATACAGATTTCTTTTCTCTAACAAACTCTTTATCTTCTAGGCCAGTCAAATCACTTCTTATCAGTGATCCCATAAAAGCTTTTTAACTGACTTCATATGGTATTTTATCTTTTTATTGACACATTTATTGAATAAATATTTATTAAATAATGACTGTGTCAAACAAAGGATAAAGACTCATGCTTTAAAATCAGATGAGAAGTTTTAAATTTTGGCTCTGTCATTTAGTAACTGGACCAGTTACTTAACTTTTGTAAGTTTCAGATACATCTTCTGCAAAATGTGCACAGATGACATTAAGAAAGCTGTCATCACAACCTTGAGGGCTCCCAG
This sequence comes from Galagoides demidoff, assembly GCA_963574575.1. NCBI lineage: Eukaryota > Metazoa > Chordata > Mammalia > Primates > Galagidae > Galagoides > Galagoides demidoff. Next base: position 7,250 of record CAUYQV010163351.1, on the reverse strand, counting down.
CCTCCTAGAGGAAGCTGGGCTTCCCCGTCTGGAGACAGTAGGGGTTCGTTTACCAGACAAGCAGGGAACACCTTCCAAACAAAAAGAACACAACACAGGATGAGACAAAGACAGCACGAAAGGTTTGGGTAATCACTATACCAAGAAAAGTTCTGAAATATTTTAGGATGCATAAGGTGAGGATGGAGAAGGTTTTATGCATCCTGTACTTTAGTGTTTGAATTTTTTTTTTTTTTTTTTTAGACAGAGCCTCAAGCTATTGCCCTGAGTAGAGTGCTGTGGCTTCACAACTCACAGCAACCTCCAACTCCTGGGCTTAAGCAATTCTCTTGCCTCAGCCTCCCAAGTAGCTGGGACTACAGGTGCCCACTACAACGCCGGCTATTTTTGGTTGTAGTTGTCATTGTTGTTTGGCAGGCCCAGGCTGGATTTGAATCTGCCAGCTCTGGTGTATGTGGCTGGTGCCGTAGCTGCTTGAGCTACAGGTGCTGAGCCTAGTGCTACATTTTTTTATATATTAACTTATAAGGGTAAAGTCTGTTTAAAACAAATAAACAGAATTACCGAATTTAAAGTTTTTGAGCCATCCTGACCTTTCACCCATGCAGCCACTATCCTAATTTAGTTTCCAGTCCTAGAGAAGGAATACCAGGCACAGAGGTCACAAGGTACACACAAACATGAAAAATCACCTAATGCAATTAGAACAGAGTAGGGAGAGTAAGAGAAAAGAGTCAGAAACTACCAGATAGACAAAGACTATGCTACAGAGACAGGCATGGTCTGGTTTCTGCAGGGATTTATAAGCCAATCTCGAGAGTTATTTGAATTTTACCCTAAGAATAAAAGGAAAGAACAGCAAACCTTTAAGCAGAAAATAAAAATCACCCATCCCATTTTTTAAAAAAGTAACTCTTGCTACCTAGTGACTTAGAGAGAGTAGATCATATAAAGAGTTGAATAAAGCAATTAGGAGGTCACTGCAGTTGTCTCAGGGGGACTTTAAGACTTGGGTAGTGTTGGTAGGTTGTGGTGAGATACATATATTTGGGAAGGTTGAGTCAATGGGAGCAGGAGACATTTTAGAGGGAGGGTGGATGAGAAAAAGGGAGGTGCCTAAGATGCTCTTAGGCAACTGAGCATAAAAACACGCCTGCTATTCACTGAGATAGACAGTCCCATAACAGAAGCACACCTTGACAGGTGAGGCAGAGGCAGGCAGGAGCTGAATACTGTACATGCATTTAGAAGGATTCCTATGGGGCATTTAAATATAAATACACATATCAAGGATGTAGTTGAAAACGCAGATCTTAAACTTAAAGAAGAAATATGAGCTTCAGAAAGAAAAGTGGGAGCACCAGTACTAACAATGATAAGTGTTAATCTAGAGATAAAAACTTTGGGATTAGTAGGCTCACCTACAATAATGTACAAAGGGGAAAGAAAAGAGCAGAATGTAGGAAAAGGACTAAGCTTATGATATGGGTAGGGTGACCAGACATCTCACTTTTGGCAGGACTGTCCGATTTTTATCAATTTGTCCCGAGTCCATGGTGTTTTAAAAAAGTCCCAATTTTTGGAAAGAATGCACAAATGGGTGGGAGAACAGTAAGGGAATATATGGTTTTCGGCTGCCATCTGGCTATTTTACCAGGATGTGAGTTTTATATTATTTTTGTTAATTTTACAATGTTAAACTGTAATAATAACAAATAATTGTTGAGAAGTGATTATCAAGAACTACTTATCAAAGTTTGCATTGTTGTCAGGCCTGGCCCCCACCCCGCCCCCCCGTCATTGGTGTCCCACTCTACCAATGTTAAAGTCTGGTCACCCTCACAAAGGAAGACTTAAAAAGTAGAATAAGAGAGAGAACTGGACGTGAGAACATAAGAGGAAAGGAGGACGCAGCCAACACTGTTAAACACTTGAGGGAAGACAAGTGATTGAAAACTGTCCTTTAGACTTATCAGCAGTAACATCATTGCAGGACTCCTGGGGAACCACAACAGTCTAAATACACGTAACTATAGTCCCTCCTGTCCAAGTACCAATATAATAACAATAAAAATTAAAAGTGATGAACCCATGACAAAGATTACAGCAGAAAAGGTAAAATTCATTAAAACTCTATATGTCTGTATGTAAGACAAGGTCCACTATAGAGCCTTAAAGAAAAATAATCAAGAAAATCAATCAGTACTTTATTCACTCATTCAATCTTCATCTTGGAGGAAATCAGATTAGTCTCAGGGTCAAGAATGGACAGAATAAAATGCATGGTAGTTACAGTCCAGGAAAATAATTTATCCAAATTGCTGACAGATTCCCTGTTTCTACTAGAACAGAATTACAGGAGTGAAAGTTAGATTACTTTTTCAAAGATAGATGAGAACCCGCTATAGCTTATCCATGGTGTTTTGGTTTGCTCTTTTTTCATAAGTCTTGGAATTATTTCAGCTAAACAAAAATCATTTCATAGCCTTAAAAAATATGAACAATTTCATCATCATCACATCTTCATATTCCATTTACATACTCTTCCAAAAGATCACATTTTAAGACAAAAGGATTAATATTTGCCTTGCGGTGCATATAAACAATCTGCTTTTCTTTAAAAAGAATGTTGAAATCAATTCATTTATCAAATATATTTATTAAATACAGACTGTGTATCAGCCCCAATCTATGAATTAGGGAAACATGGCTGAACAAAGCATGTGGCAGTTTAAACAATAATGAATGGAGGTGATCAGAGTAAGAAAGAAGATGGTGCCTTACCACATTGATTTTTAAAATGCAGTGGAAAACAAAAACTTTGTTTACAGGTGAGTACTTGGATGTAAACAGTATATACATTAGTAGTCATCTTTATAATGAAACTTGAGGAATTATATTTCTTAAGCTGCTTCAATTCATGATCTTTATAGATGTACATTCAAACAGAGCTGGATTAAAATAATAAAAACTGACAAACTTAATCTCAGGTCAATTTAATCCCAAGGCAATATAATAAGCAGGAATATAATAGAAATGTTATTCTAAAACTACTAATTAACCAAAACTGTCTTTTGTATAAGCCTTCTAATAACTGGTAAAGAAGCTGGCAATAATTAATTACTCGGTTAAAATCTGCCTACACCATTGTACTCCGAAAAGTCTACATGGAGCCTGCCATGGTGATGTGTGCCCATATTTCCAGCTACCTGGGAAGTTGAGTCCGGCGTATTACCTAAGACCAAGAGTACAAGGCCAGCCTGAGAAGCAAAGCAAGACTCTGTCTCTTAAAAAAAAAAAAAAAAAAAATATATATATATATATATATGTATATGTATATATAATAAATATCATAGAATTTTGACTTAAAATTTAACTGATTTGTTGATTCAAAATAATTTGTTTGTGGAGATGGGAATGTGTTAATATCCATAGTAAAAAAAGAGAGAATATATTGTGTATAGCAATATACATTTCTCATCTGAACAGAGAAACTAGGGGTTGACTAGATCAAGATTAATTAAGAATCTTGGGGGGAAAATGGCAGTGAGAGAAAATGGAAATTATAAAAAAGGAAATGCTAACAAGTAAACTAATTAGATTTCTTTCTTTGAAACAAATGCTGACCTACCCTACTAATTCTGTCAAATATAAGAATCTAGACTAAAGGTCTTGCTTTAGTCATTCTACCAATACTGACTCTGCTATTATTGCTAATAGACAAGATAAACCACTTTTTAAAACTTTATCAAGTAAGAATATAAAATAAAAGCGCATGAAATGTTCATAACACCCAAAGACAGCAACTAAAAGAAATGCTGATTCACATCACCACCTTGCTTAGGATCAAACCCTCCATGTCACAAAATGTGTGAATCTACTAATCTAATTACATGAACTTTCCAAAGTGCTCAGTGTGTCATGCTACTGGATGATCAAAAATCAAAATCAAAATAAATGATTATGTTATACAGGACAAAAGAGAATTCTAGGGAAAAAAAAAAGAGAGAGACTTCAAAGAGTGAAAGATGTTACCTTGAGAAGATTATGGAAGAATTCACATGAGTGGTAATGGACACCAGACTGAGCATTTCACAGCAGTATCATAATGAATAATGCAACAGTGAAAATAATAATAACAGCAGCTTTATTTAATCTATATGCCAAGTACTGTGAAGGATGTTTTATCTCTGTTCACTACATTTCCCTCAAATCCTTTGTTATTAAGCTTTATATAATGCCTTTTAAGAAGGAAACATTACACCCTACACATCATGTGCATGATTTAAAATAAAACCAAAATATCACATAATGATATAACCTGAATAGAGTTTAGCAATATATATAAAATATAAAATAAAGATGGTGTGAGGAGGGAGGCATTGGGGAGATGTTGGTCAAAGGGCGCATAATTTCAGATAGACAGAAGGAATTCGTTCAAGGATCTACTGGACATCAGAGTAACTATAGTTAATAACATCATGGTGTAGCTCAGGCGTCCTCAAACTACAGCCAGCGGGCCACATGTGGCCCACCTAGGACATTTATCTGGCCCGGTGTTTTTGCCACTACTGCCTGTCCTGCTTAGTAGCTGACCCGTCCTGGGGCCCGCAGTCCGGCCCTCCACGGTCTGAGGTGCTAAGGACTGAAACAATGCTATAGAGTTTAAGTGTTCTCACCACGATAGTAATGGTAAGTATGTGAGGTAACATATATATTAAATAGCTTGAGTTAGTCATTCTACAAGGTATTCACAGACCAAAACATCATGTACAACCACAACTATACACATTTTTACTTATCAATTAAAAAAATAAAAAATGAAAACAAAAGATGTGGTACTCTCAAATTCACACAGTCGAATTCAAGTTATAACCGTAGACAAACAATTATGCACACAAAAATATATGTATATATATGCTCATTGCAGGATTATTTGGAATAGTAAAAAATAAAAAATAATCAAATTGCCTATCTTCCAAAGAAGAGATTTAAAAATCACCACACTTTGTTCAAACCATGAATTGTTATAGAGCAGTTATAAACTAATGAATAATTACCCACCCAAGTGCTATAAAATGAAGAAAAAAAGTAATCTAAGGTACTAGAAAAGTGTGGAATAACTTGAATTCTTATACACTGAAGGTATTAGAGGAAATTGGGACAACAACTCTAGAATACTGGTTGGCAGAGTCTACAATGTTGACCCCATGATACAGATAACCTGTAACACAGAACACTAAACTCACACTATGTCACTGCCCTGTGATAGAAAAATTCTACTCCAAGGTAAACAGATACACATAAAAGATGTTCTTCCTAATATCCAAGGAAGGAAAACAACTGAAATGCCATGATATAAATAAATGGTGATACATTCATGCCATGGAAGGGATGCCCGATAATGAAGAGGAAACTCATGAACCTGAGACTGAGAATAAGAAGCCAGATACAGAAGGGGAAGCTGAATGATTCCTCTTATACACAGTTCAAAAATAGAAAAACTTTATCTAGGTTGTTAAAGGGTGGACTGGGGTTACCCTGGGGGTGGTATGTGGAGGACAGTAACTAAATGTTGGCTAAAAGATGGGGGACTTCTAGATTCTAGTAATCTAGATTACTGATAAATGGGGCTACTTCTTGACCTGAGCATTGATTACACAGGTATATTCATTCTGTGACAGATCATTAAGATGTACATTTATGTTTTGTGTAGTTTTCTATATGTAAGTTATAATTCAATCAACATTTACTTAAAAAAAAAAAAACTAAGAAATCAGACCTGTTTGTATAAACATGGATAAACTCCCTGAACAAAATTTCAAAAGAAAAAAACTTCAGAGGGACAAATTTGATATGATGCCAGTTGTACAAATTTTTCAATTTCACAAAAGGGTAAGGATATAGATAAATATTAGCTGAGTATAGTAAATAATTTTAGAGGATAAAGGAACAGGGTGAGAGGGCACAGCCTTTACTTTATATGTGGCATTGTATTTCTCACAAAGAGTAAAGACTTGGCCAGCTGTGATGGCTTGTGCCTGTAATACTAGAACTCTGGGAATCTGAAGAGGGAAGACTGCTTGAGCTCACGAGTTCCAGACCAGTCTGAACAAAAGCAAGACCCCTGCTCCTACTAAAAATAGAGGTCTTATGACACATGCCTGTAGTCTCAGTCATTCAGGAGGCTAAAGCAAGATCTTTCAGCTTCAGAGTTTGAGGTTGCAGCGAGCTGCGATGACACTCTTGCCCAGGCATCAGGGCAAGGCTCTATCTCAAGGAGAAAAAAAAAATAAAAAAAAGTGAGATCTGAATCAAAAACTGAAGAAATAAAACAAAATGTTAACATATGTCAAATTTGGATGTATGAGTGCCTATTACGTCACCATCTGTATGTTGAGAATATTTTAAAATACAAATCTTAAAGAAAGCTATCACTTTGGATTCTAGAGTAGGGTGAATCTTTAAACATTCTCAACCAATTTGCCCAGATCAGCAGATTAACAAATGCTTTTTTATAGCTTTGGTTGATGAGTATTTATTTTAGGTAAAAAATTTAGGTCTTCATGTATTTAATGCCTTTTGGACAGAACTAAAATATATGCCACATGTAGGAAAAATGGTACTTTCTTATATGCAAACCAAAAATTGGGGGCTTTTCTTTTTGACTTGTACAATAATAAAAACCATTAAACATTTAAGAGAGTTATTGGAAAGGATAATTAGGTCATAAACATAGAGAACAAAAAAAAATCAACATGGATAACATGTACTTTCAAATTATTCTGTATAATCTAACAGAAGACCATTCTTGTTCCTCTATGTTGTAACCTATGGCTACTATAAAAATAGGCAATAATGTTTGTATGGATAGAACTGTCAACTTCACAAAATTAGATCATAGATGCATCCACTAAAAAAGAATTATTCATTTTAGGAATACTCAGTCCCTTGTCCCAGATAACACTTTACATAATTTTTTTAATTAAATCATAGCTGTGTACATTAATACTGTCATGGGGTACAGTGTGCTATTTTTATATACAATTTGAAATATTTTCATCAAACTGGTTAACATAGCCTTCATGTCATTTTCTTAGTTATCGTGTTAAGACATTTATATTCTACATTTAGAAAGATTCACATGTACCCTTATAAGATGAACCATCAGCGTGATCCCACCAATCACCCTTCCTCCACCCCGCCTCCCCCTTCCCATCCTCTCCTTCTCCCCTTTAGAAAACTTTACA
>CAUYQV010163348.1:0-24067 GCA_963574575.1 Galagoides demidoff | reverse complement strand
GAAATACTTCCATCAAACTGATCAACACAGCCTTCATGTCATTTTCTCAGTAATAGTTTTAAAACATTCTGATTCTACTCTTAGAGAGTTTCACTTGTACCCCTGTAAGATATAGGGGCTGAATTTTGCCTTAGCTGGTGGATACCAAAATATTAATACTAGGGCTAACGTGGCTGCAAATAATTAAACCTGGCAAAAGGATGTTTTATCAGATGGGTGATGAGGGGAGAAGGTGTTGCAGAGGCACATGTGGGAGTTGAGTGAGAAATACCTTGCTGGCCTTGCGGGGACTCCTGACATCATCTTAGCCAAAGGGAGCCTTTGAGAGACGGGGCTGGGAGGACGTATGGGCAGATGGCCATCACGGATGGCTGTTCTTGTTACGCAGATTGGTGGGCAGGAGGCTGCATCATTAATCCAAAGGTGGTCTGGGGCTGGAGAGGGCTGCGGGAGGGTGGCAAAGCACACGAGAACCTGCCACTTGACACTTCACTGCCTGGTTCCCTCACCTTTAAAGGTTTGTGGATGTTTTCTCTTACATGCAGGTGGTATTTTAAGAAAAAGAAAAACTGACTTCACAGCTCCAGGTTCCAGCCTGATGTGCATTTTTTCCTACCAGAAGGAGGGGAGGATACTGCACCTTCTTAGGTAATTAATGCTGCAACATGGTGCCTTTGCAGAATGAATCGACGCGGCTGGAAGCCTCATTTGCAGCCATAAGAATTCCAGGGACACAAGAAGGCTGATTTGTGATCGTTACTTTCCTTCAATACAAATTAACTGATTACAAAGAGCTGACAAGGAGATGCTGTCTTGTGGAAGTAATGTTTCTGACATTTTCACTGAGTGTTTACCACAAATAACAGAATTTATCATTCTGGATGTTCTTCAGAAAAGAAAAAGGAGGACAGAATACTATTTTGGCCCCATGGTGTTTGCTCAGATGCACATTCATAATCATGCATAACTGACAGAAAATTTAAAGAATTCTGAAATCCCCATCATATCCATTTTTAAATTAAGTGTTGTGAGGGGAGGTTATGGGATTACGCAGAAGGAGTTTTAACTTTGGAGATGAAAAGCAGTTAAAGGGTGATAATGTCTGTTTTCCAAAGAATGTGTTCACTCTTGAAAACCTGGAGCTCTTTTGTGTGTTCAATCATTAGAGAAAAATGATTGGCAACATAATACTAGATTTACATAGCCTTGAAATGCTCATAGCTATAATTTTATTTGAATATTTCAATAATCATACTGATGCTATTACTCTCCCACTTCACAGATGGAAGGAGAAATCTGTTCCCTGTCGTTTGATCCCAGACAAATCACTGTTGTCTGTGAACTTCAGTTTTCTCCACTCTGGTTGGGGGTGACGTCCTTGTGCTGCAGGAGTATGGTAGGGATGGCAAGACCGCCTGGCAGTGCCAGGTGTTAGTAGTACTAGTTGATTTTATTATCACTGTACCACTCTATTTAAACTGGCTTTTAATTCTGACTTTCTTCTGTTTTAATGACCTCAGTGTCATCTCAAGTCTCATCACTGCCTTGTTATGTAAGCTCCTCTTTCATAAAACTCCCTGCCATTGGCCTTGGCCTTGCTCAATGTCATGAAGTTTCTCTTAGGCTACTGGTCCACTTTCCAGCCCCCCATCCTTTCTGCACCTCTCTGGGTGCAGCACAATGACACTCGGTGGGTGTTCCAACAGGTCGGCCTTGGTTGCATTCATTTTCTGATGACTTCTCAATTTCTGCACAACGAAGACAATTAATCCAATTACTTTCTAATTTTCTCCTAAATATTTCTTAGGAAATGTTTTAGCAAACAAGAACATAGTTCAGTGATAGGATGTTACATGAATGACAACGTGTCTGTGGTGTCCACACGACAGCTGGTACAGACTCTACTTGCTCTGTCACAGATATTGGACAAGTACCATGGCTCTGCCCAGCAGGAAATGCTTTTTATTTCAGACTCTGGAAAGAAAGTGACTATTTTAAAGTGGGATACATACCTGCTACAATGGCTAAAAACAAAACAAAACAAAAAAATGCTGACAATACCAGTGCTGTTTGGAGATCTGAGCTACATCATCTCTCAGATGTTACTGATGAGAAATGCAAAACGGCAAAGCCGTCCAGGATCAAAGCCAGGCAGTGTTTGCTAGAGATGAAAATACATGTTTATATGAACTTACAACTCAACTCCTGGGTGTTAACCATAGAGAAATGAAAATTGTCATGAATATTCAGCTGCATTCATAAAAATAACGGCAGCTTCAGTTGTAAAACCTAACACTTGAGACAACCTTGAATTTGCCCTTCAAAGAATGAATGGCTAAACCAATATGTATTTCCATACCATGGAATACTATGAATACTACTCAGCAGTAGAAAGGAACACATCACTGATATATAAAACAGCTCGGTTGATTCTCAAGGGCAGTAACTCAGTGATGAAAAAGACAATTGTGAAAGGTTGCAGATGGTATGACCTATTTTCAAAATGACAAAAGTTGTAGAGAGGGGGAAGAGAAGAGAGATGGTCAGGTGTGGGGTGAGGGTGTCACTATTGAGGGCTGGTCTCCATGGTGCTGGCGCCTGTGCAAATCTGTACAGGTAGTAAAATATTGGGACCACACACACAGATGAGTGCACCTGAAAACTGGTGAATTCCGAATGGGGTCTGCTGCTTAGTTATTAGTCTAGTTTTGCAGGTTTCCATGGTTATAGAAGACGTTATCTTTAGAGCAAACCAAGTGAAGTGGATGCAGGGGCTTTCTGTACTATTTTTGCAACTTTGTGAACCTATTTCAAAATTTTAAAAAAAAGTTCTAAAATACGAGGAGATAGTTAAAATGTTTAACTATAAACATTGCCATAATAAAAACTAAAAAGCTACTTATGCAGAGAATTCACACACAGAACTCTGATGGACACGCCAGAGCCTGGTGGCATCATCCTCATTCTCATGAACAGGGACAACAGCCCACCTGTGAGCGGGAAGGGAAGCTTTGTGAAAGATGGACGGATGGAGACCCAGTCTTTAAAACCTGTAGTTTGACCAAGTGCATGTGTTTATCCTAAGAGCTTTCTAACAGGAGAAGTAGTTGTTTCCACACAATTAGGGTGGGAAAAATTCAGCATGACCCAGAATAGAAACCAAGCTGGACAAAGCCAGAAATACGGCAGTGCATGGTCCGCTGCAAAGGCAGGTGCTGAGCTGATGTGCAGGTCTTATTCTAGACACAGCTTCCCAACTTGAGAAATGTTAGGAAAGGAAACACACCCGCACACTCCCACACAAAACGCATCGGCGTGGTAGATACTGAAACTCAGCATGTGCGAAGGCTCTGCAACACCTGTAGGGTGTTGAAATTAAAATAAACAAACAAGAAATGCGGGACAAATTGGTGCATCTTGGGACTCTGCTCACAGCCCATTTTTGGCAAGTTCTTATTGGCTTCTTGGGGTAACCTGCATATTCTGACCCAGATCCTTGCTGGGGTTTCGTATTTTAGAGTCTACTTGGCTTTTTACACGTTGCAACCACACATATACCCCTCATCACGCCTGGGCATTTTGGCAGCAATCATCCTGACCATCCCTGTTCATGAGGCAGCTGATACTCCACACTCACCCTGTGTCTATCCAATCCATGTTAAACCTGGAGCCAGTTCCCACCATCTTTTGACCCTGGGCTTGTTACCCTCCCCTCCTGTGCTCCAGATGACTTATCTTTAACCTGGGGATCAGCACCCTCCCCGGGTGAAGGACTCAACTACAACTTGAACTATACCATAGAAATGAAAACAATGTAACTTAAACATTTGTACCCTTATATTAATCTGAAATAAAAAAATTAAAATTATTCATCATTCGCATAAAAGTTTTTAAAATACACTTTCCAGTGTAGCTCCAACAATTAGAATAAACAAAATTCAAGCTACACTGGACAGGGCATCAGTGTCAGCCGTCAGCACCATCAGCATCTTCACCGACATTATACCCAGGTTCCTGGTGCGCCTTTGTCACTGTGTCTCACTGAATCTTTCTTCTGCTTCCCTATTTCTTCTACAGCCTGGGTTCTCGACCAAAGGCCAGCTCTGCCCATCAGGAAAGGGAAGTTTGAAGTGGTAATGGGAAGGCCCAGTGCTGACATCCAATCACATCCCTTCACCCGTGACCCCTCAGCGCCACCCAAAATGGCGCATCTTCTTTCACTGGATGACATGCAGAGGCTGTGTTGATATTCTTCACTGTGTTCCATCATAAACCATCATTTTTGGGAAAACAACTGACATTCCAAATAATCATGATCCTCAATGAAATGGCATCTAATGTAAACGCTTTCACAAAGCAGCCCGACTTCCTTTTCACTGAGGAGATGGCTAAAGTGATGACACCCAGACCACCTGCTGGCTCCCACCTGGGCACTGGGTTGTGCCCAGCTTCCTCTGCAGTGACTGTCCCCTCTGCATTCACCTTTCTCGAGGATGAGACTGAAATGGTGGCGTTTCACTGGGGTTGAGACTGCGGCTTCAGCCGATTGACAGACATAATGATCACATTTGCTTCCCGGCATGTGGTATCTAAGTGCTAGTCTCTGTATTTTTCCCACGTTAATCAGGGTAAAGTTCAATCAGCTGAAGATGGATTTTTCAAACAAGTCTCTGCCTAGAGCACTGACCCACTCCCAAGTTCCTCGCTTCTGATTTGAGGCCAGAGTCTTGCCTCAGCCTGGTTTGCAAGTAAGCAACCATCATCACCCCCAGCTGTGGGCCTTCAGGGCACTCACTGGACAGAGAGGTGGGCCAGCTCCGTTCATCCTGAGCAGAGGGAGGTGTGTGGAGACTCCGTCATGAAGGGAGTAACCAGAGAATGATGGATTAAGGAAAACAGACATGGCCGGTCACAGGTTGGGAGGTCAGTTAGTAACAGGTACGGTGGCCCCTAGCTGGTTGTTCTCATTGTTGTTGGTGGTGCTGGTTGTTTGTAGCAAGGGAATGAGGACCACAGGTGCTTCGTATTTGATAAACTTTAGATATGCTCTAATCTGCCTTCCCTCTCTTCCCTTCTGTTGGAAAAAGAACAGACTTTTCTAATCAGCTGAGAGTCATTTGGCCGGTTACAGCAGTTCAGAATCTGTACAGTCATGAAGCAGATTTACAAACAGGATTCTTGTTTGTCACAGTTATTTAGATTTCTGTAGCCCTTGAGTTGAAAAGGTGGAGGAGGCCTTCAAACACGTGGACATGGTCCAACCTCCGTTATCCACCTCCACTGGAAGAGTGGCCAGATCTCTTCCTTTCCATCTTCTGTGAAGTATAGTCTTCTAAGAGTCAGGAAGAGTCAGACTGGAAGCCGAGGGGCGAGGCCAGACCAGGAGCAGAGCCCACCTGCTCTCCCAGTAATGGTTCCAGTGACAGTAATAGTTGTGGTAGTGATTCTGGGGGCAGAGGGAAGCAATCTAATATTGAACTATTGCTTATTCCATACCAGGAGAGTTTCCAGGGATTTACATGAATCATCTTAAACTTTTAGATAATCCTATGATCTGGATGATATTATGTTCCTCAGTTTAGAAAAGAGGCTTAACCCATTAAAGAAATTTCTCTGGGTCTTGGGGCAGAGGTCAAGGGAGAGAGACAGAATTGCTGGAGGACAGCTTTGTTCTCAGCCATGATCTCACCTGGCCTTATGTGCTCCCCTTCATATGCTGGAACCCCAAGTTCAAGGAGAAATAGTACGTGTGCATGTGCATACACCCACAAGCATGTAGTGGGGAGATAGGGAGAAGGGGCTTCGTAGAGAAAAGCAAACATAATAAACAGTGAAAGATAGTGTGTACTCAAACAGAGATGAAAGTCAGCATGGATAGAAGTTAGGAGAGAATAAACACAGCCAGTTAATTTTGATTCTCCAATTGCTTTGAGCCTTCTGGGCAGGTCCATCAAATGCCCAGCTGCGTCCCTTGTCTGTTTGTTTTACTTTGTTTGTACGCTCACCGAGCAGAGACCAGCTTCTTCTCTGTAGCACTCCCATAAAAGTTAAATAGCACTTCTATTAAAAGACACGGGGAAGGCTCATTCCCATTTTCTTTGGAGACCTGTTTATGGCTATCCCTTCTCTAATGTGACTGTCCTAAAAAAGAATAATTTTATTTCCCCAACAGTATGGCAAGTCTGTTCCAATTGTTTCTACATGAGAAAAGTCGGTAATCTGAACCACACCAAATGTTTTAGTCCTACCTGGGAAGGAGCAAGTGAGTGTGGGCCTTTATGAAAGTAATAGTGCATCATGCACCAGGCCTTGTACTGAGGAATTTACCTGCATTGATTCACTGATGCACACAGCAGTCTGTTGAGGAAAGTGTCAGGGTTGTGGGCAGAGGAGAGAAATACAACATGGAGGTTATGCATAGAGCCAGAGTGTGGCCAAAAGGTATATCCAGGACCCAGATTCAGGCCCAGATACGGGGGAAATGGCATTACTATATAAGGGTGGAGAGGGCTGCCTCTCTCAGGAGGGTGAACTTGAGCTGAGACGGGAAGGATGGTGAAGAGGGGGGAAAGAGCATCTGAGCAAGAGCAGGTGCCAGGCTCCAAATGGGAGGAAATGACAAAGAAACTCAAACTAAACGATGAACATTCAGGGAAGAGCCAGGATGCTGTGATGGATGGAGGAGAACGTCTGGATAAGCAGGGAGCTTAGATCCCAATTCACACAGGGTGGTTTCAAGCCTCCACTTAACCAGTCTGTTACACTGACTCTCAATCCTGATGAGTGCGGCAGAGACTCCCATGTGAGAACAGCGCCCAGAAGTGCTCATTGATTTGTATTCAGGAGGCTTTAACAAGAGTCATCTAGCATGTGGCTGGCAGAAACCAGAGAGAAAAGATCAGAAAAGTAAATGGGAGACAGGGAAGCACAGACAGCAAATGTCAACAACTTTTCAAAAAGTTTTCTTTTTTGCTTTTTCTCCTCTCCCATCCCCTCCCTTCTCCTTCCTTCTCTCCCCTCCTTTTCTTTTCTTTCTTTTCTTTCTTTGTGGTCCCTCTGAGAATGCTGGAGGATAGTTCCAGGTCAAGGGGAGTTAAACCATGTGTGCATGTTGATAGGATTGATCCAAGAGGAAGAGGATGAGTCACATACCTGAGGGAGAAATTGATTATGTCCAGAAACCTGAGTATATTATTTGATTCTTAGCCTTTGGCTAGAAATGATTTATGGACATTTAGGGGCTGGGGATGGGTGTTCCGTCCTATTTCTTTTTCCCTACTGTGTCCATCCCTCCCTTGGTTGCAGCCAAACCATCGTCAATATGTAACATATATTGGTTCTAATGGCAGGGCTTTTATCTTGGTTTCAAGCTCACCGATTGATTTTTCTTTCTTGTGATAATTAAATTTGATAATCAGCCAATTAACTTATTATCTCATTCTCTCAACAAATATATTTGATCATCTTCAAGATGCCAGATACTCTACTAGAATGAGTGATGGAGAAATGGAGAATGTACACTAATGACACCGCTCCCAAGAAGCTCTCTCTTGGGGATAAGATGCGCTACTCTTTCTTCAGCACATTTCATAGTCCTTTGTCTGTGATGCTGGTAAATACCTGTAAGTTTTTCTTTTAATATATCTGAAAAGAAATGAATACGCAAATTAATACATCATCGATGTTAGTCCACATTTTTTACAGCTTTTATCTTTTGTCTGTTTTCTTTTGTTCCTCTCCTCTCTTCTTTTTTCTATGTGAAAATAGGAAATTAATGCACAGTATTTGCAAATTTCACTGTATGGGCATATTAACCACCTTCTGGTATGTGTGTGTGTGTCTGTCTGTCTACCTCAAAAATATTAGCTGGATGAATAAGCATCCTGATTTTTGAACATAAACATACAAGCAATGAGTTTTTTTCATGGACATAAACTCCGATAAACTTGCATATCTGAGTGCATCTCTTGTACAGCAGTAAGGTACAAGAAACCAACGTGACAATATGGGGTTCTTATGCACTATTGCAGTGGTCAGTGACCTTTTTGGTACCAAGACTAGTTTTGTGCAAGATAGTTTTTCTAGGGACCAGGAGTGGGGTAGGGATGATGGTTTTGATGTGAGTCTTCACTCAACTGATGTACTATGGTCTCTGTGCAGTCAGATCTCTCTGCTAAAGATAATCTGTATTTGCAGCCGCTCCCCAGCACTAACATCAGCACATAAGTCCATGTTAAATCATTGGGGATTAGATTCTCACATGGAGCTGCATCTGGAGATACTCTGCTCATGGTCAGTGGAGTGGGGATACTCCTGCTATCTGGTGGGTAGAGACAGCGCTACAGGTAAACATTCCATAGTGCACAGGATGCTTCCTCAAAACAAATGAAAAGTGACCAGTCTGCAATGTCAGGGGAGCCAAGCTGAGAAGCCTGCTTCACAGAGAGCACTGTGACAAGCACAGACTCAGAGCCTCAGGAACTTCCAAGCTCCCACACTGGAGAGTCCCCAGGCTCTCATCAAACTGCCATGGGGGTGCAGCAATATGCCAGCCAGGATGATGAACACCCTGGCATTATCCAAGCAAAAGAGCTTCCCTGAGATTGGAGACCCTCGTTTTGAGCTGTGATTGATATCTTGAGGTTATGCAAGAGATGAATTGAGTTTTAAGGAATAATTAGGAAAGAGAGTGAATGTTCTCTAAAGACATTGTCAGTGGCTTTGACTTTAGGAAAACCTGCTTTCCCCTTCCTCCTACGGTTCCTGCCCATTGCTTAGAGTAACTGAAGACCCCATCTAGGCTGAAATGCTAATGACTAACACTGTAGTGTATGATAAAAATGTATTCTCATGATAAAAATGTATTCTCATACATTTTTATCATAAAATAATGCAATCTGAATGTAAAAAATAGTTGTAAAATAATTAAGAAATACAAAATCTGAAAGAATGGGGAAAAAGATAAAGAGAATCTATATTCCCGTTATTTAGAAATAACCACTCATAAGACTTTGAAGTGTGTGTATTTGTGTGTGAGCACATGACTTGTGTGCACAGACAACATTTTATCATCCACATTCCCTCATTTCATTAAAAGTTTGAAAAACAGTTGCATAATATATTTTAAAGTAGAGCTATTGATTTTCAGATAGGTTCTAATTGTTATCATTGGGATGGGTAATATGCCCTTTACTGACAGGTTGTGAGGATGGAAGATGACATTTAATCAACAAACATTTATGAGATATTTTCTATGTCCTAGACATTGTACTAGGTCACTGTGTGTAAGAGGCGAATAAGATAGGACTTCTGCACTCACAATGAATTAAATATTGACATCTGTTGTCTGCCCACACACTACCCGACTACCCGATGTTGTACATTTCTTATTACCCAGTGGTGGGTGGAGTGTGGGTTAGAGAACAGATGTGAAGTTGGCACTAGTTTCTAAGGAGGCTTCTGAGAATCACTGGCTTTGCTGGTGAACCCAGGAAATGAGACCCTGTCCAGTATCCTCCCTGTAATCCAGAAACATCTCACTTTCACCAAGACCCACTTTCTAGCACATCCTACGGTGTGTAGGCATCCAGAACTTTCCTGCAGGAATAATGGATTACTCTGCTCTGGCTGCCGTAACAAAATCTCATAGACTGTGTGGCTTAGACAACAATTATTCTTTTCCCAACACTTCTGAAGTGAGGAAATCCAAGGCCAAGTTTCCTGTTGATTTGACTCCTGGTAGGGGCATCTTCTTGCTGTGCTCTCACATAGTGGAAAGAGAGAGAGAGATTAGTGCCCTCCTTGTAAGGGCAGTAATCCTGTCATGGGGCTCTAACCCTCATGACATTATCTAACCTTAATTGTCCCTCAAAGGCCTCCAAATACCATCACACTTCAAAATATCAATTTTTGGAGGATATAATTTAGTGCATATCAGATACCTAGAGTAGCTTCTGTTTTCTCGGCCAAATATCAATCGTGCAATTCTTATGACTATAAAAGAAATGTAAACCCTTATATTATTTGTATTATGTACAAAGATGTGTTCATCTGTGTATTAGCAAAGACAATATGCTAATAATTAAGCATATATTTCCCTTGTTCCCCTCATGACGTGGGATTGTGTTATACATATCATAAATAATATATTATGTACTAACACTGATTTGCGTGTTTATTCAACAAACATTTACAAGCTTTTATTCTATGCTGGTCATGGTGGCTGGTGGTGGAGAGAACGTAGTAAAAAAATAGAATGGAGCTTATCTGCTCAGAGAGAAAATACAAATTGGAGTTCTTTTCCAAGTTGTGTTATTACAAAAATTCTTTAGTGAATATTATTTACATCTAAATCTGCATCTGACTGGGATCCACGTTTTAAGAAAAAGTGTGTGCTGTCTACAGAGCGGTAAGAGCTTTCACATGATGGGAGTTTGCTGGCATCTTCTTTAAGATGGTTCCATCCCTGGGAAATGGATTTATGTCACCTGTTTCTTCATATGCTCTGCACCTGCCAGAGTCCTGTGATGGGAGACATGCAAAATGCTGGCTGCCTGGCACCCTCTTTAACCAACATAACAAATACCTGATGATACATTTCCATACCATCCAGCCCTGCTTTTGGTATGAAAATACATTTGGGGACTTAAGCACCAGAAATTTATTTTTGCACAGATCTGGAAGCTGGAAGTTTAATATCAAGGTACCAAATGGCTGAGATTTGCTGAAGATCCTCTTCTTGCTCTGCAGACAACTGTCTTCTACTGTGTCCTCACGTAGCCGAGAACCCACTCTCTGGTTTCTCACAGGACAATATTCCCATTGGATCAGGGCCTAACCCTGCTGACCCCACTTAATGTCAATTTCTTATGTAAAATCTCTATCTTTATTTAATCACATCAGAAGTTATCACATCCCATACAAATTTTTGGCAGGGAAGGACATGATTTAACCCATGGAAATGTCCATTTGCCAGCTGGGAAATGGGAATGTAACAGGATCTTAGCTGTGCTCTGTTGTCGTTAGGGCCTATGCTTAAGACCCTGCTGGCTGTGCCAGAATGTTGCCTTAAGGGTCTCAGGGAAAAGCCATGTCTTGGAGAATAAGCACGCTTATTGAAATTGTGTTATAAATAAAGGTGACCATCTGCTCGTTCAGGCAAAATGGCGACTTTTTTATTTGCAATTCACTTATATAGGGAATTTTGTACATACAGCAATGATGCCATTGATCCAATTAAACATCATGTGACATCTGATAATCCACTCAATATGACCCTTTCAACAGAACCCTATCAACATAACCCAATCTTAATGGAAAACCCATTGTTAGCCATTTCTTCTTTATTCCTATCTGATGAAGCCTAAGGCTAGGGAGGAACAAGGTAGATTGAATACCTGCCCTTGCTGGTCTTGCCATTTGGAAGCTATTACTCTGAATCTTTAAGCAAAGCATAGAGAAACTTCTTGGGCATAGTGGAATTTGTGTGCAAACCTCTGCTCTCATGTAGGCTTTAAGTCAGGGGGGTTTTGCTAGAGTCTTTTATGAGGAATTCTCAGGCTAGACTTTTCAAAAGCCTTTCATGAGCCCAAGTTTCATCTGTGCCATTAGATACCTGTATGTATTGGGTAAATTCCTCTTCTTGAGGTCCCTGAGCACATTTCCATTCCCAGACCTGTCAGCAAGCAACCTTCATCACTTATCACAGATCAGGAAAGTTTACTCCATTCCCAGACCCATCAGCAAGCGACCTTCGTCACTTATCACAGATCAGAAAAGGTTACCAGTGGGTATTAGTTTTCCAAAGGGCTTTTTCACTGGCCTTATGAAGTCAACCTTAATTCCTTAACACAGTCTGGAAATGCTCTTCCAGCCAAAGCCTTGGTCATGTTAGGCTCACAACCAACCTGGCCACATGGGATTCTGTCTTAGTTTCTTACAATTATGCTTGCGCAAAGTCTTTTCACTGCTCTCTCTCAAATGGCATTTTTGGCCAAAGGCATATAAGCATTTCGCCTATAGTGCTCTATGACAGGTGCAGATTCCTCTTAGCATAGTCATTGCCTGACACACAGTATGGCGAGGATTTAAGGCCTTATCTGGGTTCAAAGTAAAACTAGGCAGAAATCCCTGGGCACTGTGAGTGGGGATGGGAACCTTGGGGCATGTGCACATGTACGCCATTCATGTGCTTGACATGTCCCAACACTAACTTCATCTTCGATCTTTGCAACCCGCAACGTGGGCATTTGCTTAACCGTTTAACAATGAGTAACTTAAAACTAGAGAATTTAAATATTTTAGGTGAAAACAGTTGCAGGTGGAGCTTCTGCATCTTTTGATGACACAACCCATTCAAATTCCTCTAACGTTGAGGATTTTCTTAGTGCCGCGTGTTACACTACATTCAGAAAAAACACATATTCTTTGAACAAATCACAGTGTTGAAGAAAGTAGAGGCTTGATTGACCCTTAGAGGTCATCGGAACTTAGTGGAAAAGTATTATTAGTGAAACTTGTTTGGCCAATGAAATTTTAGTAGAACTCCAAATAAATAAAATAAACGAGAAGACAAAGGCTTTCCTTCACCAACCCTGGAAACACCCTTCACCAACACCTGGAAATAACTCCAAGAAACCCCAGGATCAACAGAACATAGTTTACAAGCCACTGATCCAGCTCACCTGGCATACTCGGTTGAAAAACTTAAGATCCAAAAAGGCAAAACATTATTTGCTACATACAGGTCACACAGCTAATTAATGGCAGGGCCTCCTGACCTCTAACCTAGGGCTGCCTCTCATACCCCTAACCTAGGGCTACTTCTCATACACAAGGGTTGAAATATTTTTTTAAAAATCCATCAGTGACTTTGAAGCACCAGGCTTTTCTGGAATTACAACTGCATTATGTCAGACACATGAGGTTTTCTGAAAATCCCAAAGAAAACAAAGGAAAATTGGAAAAGCACTGTGAGGCTGACTGCAAACAATTGAAATTCTTCTCAGTTAAGTGTCGAGCTGAAAAGGCCAAGACAAGCACAGTTCTGCAAAGAGGAGGAAGGAAAAGTCAAGTCTGAAGGCTTTACAGATGTCGATATTCTGCTGTGGAGACTTAGTTCTGGAAGAAAAGAAAAGCTATGGTTACAGTGCACATCCCAGACTTTGGTTCCAATGTAAATGCCCTGTCTGACTCTGATCCGACTCAGTGTAGTTTAATGAACATCGAGGGGTCCCACAGGGCCAAGGAGCTTTGAAGGTCACACAGGGATTCTTTCCCAGTTAGGCCACCGACTTCCACAATTTCTTGTATAGCTCTGAATACTGGCGAGACCATTCCTACACAGAGCTAGGGAAAAAAAAAGAGAGAAAAATCATGTGACATTTTCTATAAAATGAAAGTTGCTTCATTTAGTTTTTTTCAACAAGTAATTGAGGAAGGAGTCACAGTCACATTTTACAGATGAGAAAAATGAAACAGAGACAGGTTAGACAATTGTCTGCATGAGGCTCAGCTACGGATGGCACCACTGGAATTTGAACCCGGGACTATTGAGGAGTGGCAGCAACTACTGGTGAATGCACATATTGGTGTTCTCCTTTTTGTCCTGGGAAAGTAGCTGGATAACATTTTCTAGACTCTTTCATGTAGCTGAGGTGATCCCAGAAGACTGAGTATGTGTCCAATAAAATGGGAGCAGAAGTGATAAAAGCCATGTACAGTGGTCTTAAAGATGACCTGTTCCCTTCCACTGGTGGACAAAAGAAAACTCTGAGGATCTTGAAGAGCATGGAGCCACAAGATGGAAGGAGTTTGGGTTCTTGAATGACTTTATGGAGCTAAGCCTCTTCCCTAAGCCACACATCATCCTGCCCCCTCACTGAATTTTGCATCATAATATTTACCATGCATTGTTTGAAGTTGTGACAATAGAGTAACAGACCCAGGAGGTGTTTGGGGAAAGCCTTTGTTAGCTCCTTCTATCAAACAGCAGGAGAAGGTGAGCATAACCACATCTCCAGGGATATTTTAGCTGATGCTCTCCAGGGAAGAACTTTTACTGGATCACTCAATGCAAAATTATGAACCACATGTCTGGATTTTGCTCATATCATGCTATGATTGACAAAGAACTACAGTGGAGGAAGGAGGATTTTCTGGGTTTAGATTCTCTATTCCTAT
This sequence comes from Galagoides demidoff, assembly GCA_963574575.1. NCBI lineage: Eukaryota > Metazoa > Chordata > Mammalia > Primates > Galagidae > Galagoides > Galagoides demidoff. The sequence goes on along the minus strand of CAUYQV010163348.1, from coordinate 9,886 downwards.
CCAAGACTGAAATCCCATTTACCCAAGCTTCAGGGAGAAATGATGGTCTACCACTTTCATTTGATTACCCTTCAAGATATAACTCTCACTAAAGTGATACCCCTTACATATGAGCATCACTCCTTCCTGGCACATCATTTATTTAATGACTGGTCCAATGTCCTAACACTGTCCCTATAACAAAATTCAGGACAATTTTATGGGACTTTCAGCTCCATAGACACCTGCTTCCATCATGGGATTAGCTAAAGCATCTGTTTTGACTATGTCACATCCAAGTTTCTCCCTTTTCTCAATTTGAAAATACCCAAAGCATCAAAACCTATAATTAAAAAAAAGAGAGAGATTTTGTAAATGACTATATATTTTAAAATCAGGCCCTCATGATAATTAAAGAATAATTTGCTTTATGAAATGGAGGGAGATGATGGTCTGATCCATGGGCTGTGAAAATCATATTGGAGATAAAATTGCATCCATATTACCAAGGGAAAACATTGCAGGTTTATAAACATCATAAATTCTCCTATACACAACTATTTATTATATATAAAATATATTTACTTATAAACTAGTGTAAGGGAGATTCGGTTTAGATGAGCTGGCTCCCCATCACTCTATGTATACCAGAAAGAAAGCCATGCTAAATACTATTTGTGTGGTTAACTTTATATGTCAATTTGACTGGGTCACCAGGTGCCCAAATATTTGGTCTTAATTATTTTGGGAGTGCCTGTGAATTTGTTTTCAGGTGAGATTAACTTTTGAATCAGTAGACTAAGTAAAACTGTTTGCTTCCATAATGTGGGTGGGTCTCTTCTAGTGAGTTGAAGTCCTAAAAAGAACAAAAAGGCTGAACCTTTCCTAAGGAAGAATTCATCCTGCCTGAAGACCTTTGACCTGAAGCTCTGCCTTTGTTCTTGCCTTTGAATCTGAATGGTTCTCCAGCCTTCTGGCCTTCAGACTGGAGCTACACCATCAACTCTCCTGGGTCCCAGGAATTCAGGTTCTCACTGGAAGGGCACCATCAACTCACTTTAACATTGGCCTGGAATGAAGCCGTCACCTCTCCAGAGGCACCAGCTTGCCAACTTAACCTTGGATTTCAGGATTTCAAAGGCTCCATATCATGAGTCGATTTCCTGTATCTATTTTTTAAATAATAAATAGCATGCTCACTCTCTTGCTCTTTCTCTCCATAGATAGAATTCAGATTTTAATACTGGGAGTGGTTCTAAAGGGAAAAAAAAATAAGGATGAATCCTCTGACTTGGTTTTTCAGTTTCTGGAATTGGCGTTGTAATTTGATTGGATTAAAGACACTCATGATGAGAGCAATCATCCTTGTGACTCTCCCTGTGTGTACTTGTTAAATAAATTTGTAGGACTTTTCTCTAATTAATCAGCCACATGTGAGTTGATTCTTCAGTGAGCCTTCAGAGGTAGAGGGGTCCCCCTTGGCCTCTCTGCAATTCAGGCACAGTGGTATCACCACAGTCACTCTGTCCTTCCACAAACTGTAAGGGAGAGAACCCAGGACTGTTCACGATCATTAACTTTATTTTGGAATCTTGTATCATGATGAATAGCTGCTTCCCCCCCACCCCACCAGGTCACGGCTGTGTCCTGGAGGACCATATTCACAGCCATAGTCAAAGTTGTGCAGCCTTTTCGAAATTCTTCCCTGACTGCATGTGCAGTGCCATGAGCATGCCCTTTTACATTTTCCCATTCTCTGTGAGTATTGTTTTGGGTAGTTGGAAATCCGCTCTGCACACACTCACATACAGACCACAGATTTGGCAGGAACAACTCTGGTGATCAAACACCATTGCTTAAGTGTATTCTCATCCTACCATGCGTAGGATTATTTTTGGCCTATTCAGTGACTTCAATGGGTTCTTCAGAAAAATGTGGCTTTAATTCCCTAAAAGCTACTGGAAAGTCATCAGTTGGAAAAAAATCCCAATGCAGACAAATGACGCATTTTTTAAATAGAAGTTTTCGTCATTGCCTCACCACGTGTCAAATCCACTAGTTCGAGCTTCCACCAAACGCATTTATCGTAACGGAAAAAACAAACTTTATTAGGAGCCCTTGACATTTGTTTTTAGGAGCTTTGATCAAAGCTCATTACAAATCTGTCATTAGGGTTTGGGAATTCAACTGAAATCCATTTTCTTCTGCAAAATCCACCGAATTTTCAAATAAGCATTTATAAAGTGCTTCACTTTTTCCAGTCATTAATAGATAAATGAGCAGATAAATTCTACAATTTTTCAGATTTAATAGGGGTAGGGATTGTGGATAGTTGATAAGAAAAGAATAATCAGAAGGAACAGTTTTGAAGATGTCATCCATTAGCTAAAGTAGCGTATGCTAGTTTTTCCCTGGTAGGTTAGCAGTGAATATAAGAAATCTATATTCTTTGACAGTCAAATCCCTCATAAAGACAGTGTGAAGCTGAATGTGCTCTGTAACACTGGAGGAACCTCTTGTACCAGCAAGTGTCTCTGGATCAGCAGGTCGCTGAGCCTGCCGAATTCTTTTTCATTCTGGGACAAAGAGAGTTTTTTGAAGTCAAGCATAGTATACGTCCTAGAGTCCAAAGGCCAGTGGGTCTGGTGTTCTAAGGGCACAGGAAGAAAAATCCACCCCAGGCCTCAGAGAGAGATCAATTCACCTTCTGCCTTTGTTCTCTCTGGGCCCCCAGCCAAGTGGATGGTGCTGCCAATGCTGAGGGCAGACCTTCCCCACCTAATCCACTCAGACTCACCCACTAATCTTCTCTGGAAACACCCTCACAGACACATCCAAAAAGAAGAGCCTTCCCAGGTTTCTAAATATTTCTTAATCCAATCAACATGACAGCTAAAATTAAGTCCACAAATCTACACCTTGTCAGCTTGGCACCCACATGCATATCCTTTACCAGACTTAATTTCTAATTCTTTTTCGTAAACCATAGTTAACTTCCAAATAAAGGCAGTGACAGTAACCACAACAATAGCAAGGTAATAGTTTCACCTAAATATGGTGCAATCTTGTGACTGTGATTTTGAGGATTTTAAATGTTGGGAATTTGGACCTTTTGAGATATTGCCATTCAGGATTTTGGCATTTGGGATTGTGATCCAAAACCAATTTACCACATCACAGGCTGAATTGAGTTTGTTTGTTCTACGTCAGGAACCAATTACATTGCTTGTTACAGTAGCCAAATCCTCTTGGGGAGGACTAACAATGACACCTAACCCTATTTTGTTTGCATTGTATATTTCAGTCCTTGCCACATATGTACGGGTGCAGGTTCCAAAACACCAGTCTCCCTGGTGGTCACTACCTGTGTCTTGAGCCATCATCCAGATGTAGGATCCACCTAGCAACTGCCTCCCCACACAGACTCATTAAAGATTACCCTCATAAGGGCCAGGTGTTGTGGCTCACCCCTATAATCTCAGCACTCTGGGAAGCTGAGATGGATGGATTGCTTGAGCTCGGGAGTTCAAGACCAGCCTAAGCAAAAGTGAGACCCTGTCTCTACTAAAAAAAATTAGATGGGGCAGGTACCTGTAGCTAGTGGGGAGGCTGAGGCAAGAGGATCGCTTGAGCCCAGGAGTTTGAGGATGCTGTAAGCTATGATGCTGTGAGCTATGATGCCAGGGCAACAGAGTGAGACTCTGCCTTAAAACAAACAAACAAACAAACAAACAAATGAAAAACCCGACAAGGCTCTCACACCCTACCTTGGAGCCCACTGAATATCTCTAACTGATTATTAGTCCTTTCCTGAACCAGTTTCCAATGTGGCTCCTTTTCCATGGAGAACACTGTATTTTTTTTTTTTTATAGCCCTTACACAATTGTAAACTAAATACTTATTTAGCAATCTCTTGCTCATTATCTGCTTCTTGCACTGGGTTGAATTTTCCATGATGTCAGGAGGTTTTCTAGTTAGCCTCAGTATTCCCATTGCCTGTCACAATGCCAGAGACAGTAGGTGCTCATTACTTGTTGAATAAATGAGTTGCCAGATAATGTGTGTGCACTTGTAATTGCAGTGGTGTGAGTAAGTGTAGCACATCTCTGGCCATCCTGGTTAAATTAAAGAATACCTAAAATACTGAGAATTCAGTGTTGTAGAGAGGGGAGGGATTGTTATTGATATGTACTAGTTACTATTAAAAAGAATAGACATTGTTTTTAGTTAAATAAAAACATAATATAATTATGCTCCAAAGTTTTCTGCAATATCTAATATGTGGATAAAAAATAAAAAGCTTATGTATGGCAAAGGAAATATTAATAATTAACAGAATGGCAGGACGCAATGGCCATACCTGTAATCCTTGCACTCTGAGAGACTGAGGCAGGTGGATTTCTTGGGCTTGGGAGTTTGAGACCAGCCTGAGCAAGAGCAAGACTGTATCTCTACTAAAAATAGAAAGACTGAGCCAAGATACTTACTTGAGCCCAAGAGCTGGAGGTTGCTGTGAGCTATGATGAGCCATGGCACTCTACCCAGGGCAACAGCGTGTCTCCACAAAAAATAAAATGATAATAATAATAATTAACAGAATGAAAAGAAAAACCAAGGAATAGGAGAAAATATTTTTGAATTATATATCTGATAAGGAATTCATCTCTAAAATGCAGAAAGAATACCTATAACTCAATAACAAAGTGGAGATAGCCCAATAAAGATGGGGAAAGGATTGGATGTTGAGATGGAAAATATAAGGATTATGTTGGACTCTGAGCAATTATAAAACATTGCTCTACATATGACCAACAGGTACGTGAAAACATTCTCAGCATCACTAATCATCAGAGAAATGCATATTGAAAGCATAGTGATGAATGACCTCACATCAGTTGGGATGACCATCATCAAAATATACACACACAACATCGGCGGGGTGCTGGAAAATTAGAACACTTGCCTACTCTTGGTGGAAATGTGACATGGTGCAGCCACAATGGAAAACGGTATGAAGTTTCCTCAAAAATGTAAACATTGAAATCACAGCCTCCAAGAGATGTTACCACGCTCATGTTCATTACAGGATCATGGATGATCCTATAATTATATGGATGATCCTGTTCATCACAGGATCAAGAGGTGTTACCACTATCATGTTCCTTACAGGATCATTTATCCATATTTACAGGATGATTTAAAACATTGAAATCACAACCTCCAAGAGGTGTTACCACTATCACGTTCATTACAGGTTCATGGATGTTTATATCACCCAAGTTATGAAAACAACCGCAAGGCCTGCTGATGGATTAGGAAAATGTGGGCTATACAATGGAATATTACTCAGCATTAAACAAAGAGAATCTTGGTATGGGCAACGACATAGAATAACCTGCAGGACCTTCTGCTAAGAGAGATCAGCCTGTGAAAGAAGGACAGACACCACATGATCCCAATCTCTGTTGTCTGAAATGATGACATTCTCAGAAGCTGAGAGAAGATTCTAAGAGAAGAGGAAACGGCTGTGCAAAAGCTAAAGGCAGGGACTAAGCAGGAGGTTAATAAGCAAAGAAGAGGAGACCCCATGATTCTTATCTACCCCTGTCCACCCCTAATCCCTGCCGTGCTCACATTCTGGAGACTTTGAGTCTAAGAATAAATCTCACTACAGTCCCTGTGAGTCCTTGGGAGGAAATGTCTTGTTTACTTCACTGTGAGAAGTGAGAGGTCCAAGCGTCTGGTCTAAGGAAAAATGCGGTTGGATGTCCCCTGTAATAACTGAGCTCAGAATGGAAATCAGAAAAGGTCTCAAGCACCCCTTTAAAGGGGTACTGAGTCAGTTGCACGGCACGTGAAGAGACCTTTATCACCAGCAGTTCTTCAGGTAGGAGCAAAGACAGGAGAATTGTGTTTTGTTTCTGTAAGGTTTTTAAAATTTTGTTAAATCTCTTAGCTAGGGACATTGCCAAAGAACACTGACATGTGAATTGCTGGGCTGTTTGGGGATGTGAGTGATTCTATCAGTCAATATAGAAGCAACTTTGTGGTGCTTTCTGCTTACTTTGCAAAATGGCCAGCTCAGACAAGCTCTTGGCAGTTGAGTCTTGAATCAGGGGAAGGCAGTGACTCTGAAAACGAGCCCGGTGAAAGGTCTTATTTGGGACAGTTCATGTGAGAGGGATCTTGGTCTTATGCAAAGGGCTTGGCCCTTTAAGCCCATCCCTTGCCAACTGATATTCTTCTTGGATTAAGTTAGACCAAGTCTCATCTCTTCTTTCCCAGCCCAGGCTGTCTGACTGTTTGGGGCTTGATTCTTACTTTTTCTTTCTTTCTATTTTCAGATGCAATTACGGACTCTCATCGCTGACTCTCACTCTGACACCTCTGGACCAGATTCTTTGTGGCTTTGTCCTGACTCCTAGAAATTGAGTCAGCTTCAATTCTCGCCACTGACCTTGATTTCTAGGCTTTCTTTGATATTTGCACACAGCTCAGTTGGAACAATGACCTCCGGTTAATCCTTTTGTCTTCCAATTTGGAGGCTCACGGCTGGTTTTGACACATAGGGAAGGAACTATCTCTGTCCACATCTCTGTAAGATGCCCTCCCGTAACTGCTGCCTTTGCGGGTAAAAACTTACAGTCTGTAAACCTGATTTTGCAACACAAAATCGACAAGAAGTGGAGACAGTGTGATTTTCCTTGAGAATAAAATCCTAAAGGGTAATTCAATTAATGAAATCTTATAACCTCACTTTCCAAAAACAGGGAGAGTTGATCAGTTTTTAAAGCAGAAGAAACCCACTGGTATAGAGGAAATTGAAAACTCTCCCTACAAGTGGGAGAGCTTGTTGACGTGTCTGTAGGAAAACGACCTGAAGTCCAGCCAGGTCTCTATTCCAACCAGGGCGTTTTGCTCCGGAGGACGGCCTACCAGTTGCACACGAGCATGTCCTACTCAGAAAACCAGCCAGTAACGAACCAATTTCAGCTGTGTCTGCTATCTTCCATTTTCCCATATGAACAACAATAACAGGCACATATATTCCCGTCTAAAAGCCCTAAAACAAACCTAAGTGATAATACTAATAGTTACGGTAAGAAAGGAGTGGGGTTTCCAGTGAGCCACACGGCACTTTAAAGAAGACTAAAGACCTGGGAGAGGTTTTAGGGAACTCATATTTCACTCCCAGGTCTCCTAGGACCACCAATAATCCTTAGTCTTTTTCAAGTTATTTCCTCAACTATTACTTCTCTGCAGTCTATGAAAACACTCTTTGCTCCCTCGTCTAATATCCTCATTGGAATTGATTTATGTCTCAGTGAATGAGAGAAGGTTGGCATCTGGCTCACAGACCTCACATTTCCTGGGAAAGCCAGTGTCACGTGAGACATCTGGTAGACCTCTTTGCCATGGGGACAGTTAACATTGGGCATGGAAGCTCTAAGCACTCTGAAAGACAGCTCATAAAATTTCTCTCTCTCAATCATCACCTCCCAGGCTGAAACATTTTTCTTCATACTAAACAAACAGTTTTTCTTTAAGACAGAAGCATTGTTAGAGAAACATAAGGCTACTACAAATTACAAAATGAAAAACTCTGAAGACAATGAATGAGAAAAACTTGTATGCAACTATTAAAGCAAAAAAGCTATCAGCAAAAATGGACGGGATCACAAGACTGAAATTACAAACTGGAAGTCATGATGGGAGATTTAGTATCATTCTCTAAAGAATGGATGAAGCAGGCACACCATTACTAAGTATAGAAAAGATTTATCTTTTATTGGTGGTAGCTTATTTATTTATTTCTGATTAAAATCAGGGTACATACAGCTAAGCCACATTGCTTACATTTTTTTTTTTTTTTTTTTTTTTTGCAGTTTTTGGCCAGAGCTGAGTTTGAATCCACCACCCCCAGCATATGGGTCTGGCGCCCTATTCCTTTGAGCCATAGGTGCCGCCCCACATTGCTTACATTTATAAGGCAAAGTCTAAGAGGTAGCTATGTCCCTCACACAGGAAGTGTGCCATACATATACCTGCATGATATTCCCATTGGGAAGGAACCCACTGATTCCCCTTCCCTCCCGCTTCTGGGATTCAATTGCATTTTTCTCTCTTGAGTAAGGTGTTAGACCCCCCACCTCTTGCCACTTACAAACATTAACTCACAATAGATAAAAGATTTAAGCCTAAGACACACAAAACTATCTAAAATCTGGAAGGAAGTGAGGGAAAGGTTCCCAGCCATAGTGGCCTGGGGAAAGAATTTATGAAGAAGACACCAAAGGCAATCAGTTGGAGCAAAACCAAAAAGAAACAAATGGGATCTGATCAAGGTAAAAAGTTTCTGCACAGCCAAGGACATAATCAACACAGCCAAGAGACAACCTTCAGAATGGGAGCAGATATTTGCATGCTAAGAACATGACAAAGGGCTGATAAATAGAATCTACAAAGAACTCAAGCAAATTAACCAATTAACCAAAAAAAAAAAAAAAAAAGGAAACAATCCCATTAAGATTTTGGCAAGAGACATGAATGGAATCTTTTCTCATGAGGACAGATGAATGACCAACAAATTCATAAAAAAATGGTCGGGGCCTCTAATTATTAGAGAAAAGCAAATCAAAACCTCTCTGAGATATCACCTAACCCCAGTGAGAATGGCCCATGTCACAAAGTCCCCAAGCAACAGATGCTGGGGTAGGTGTGAGGAGAAGGGAACACTCACTCCTGCACTGGTGTGGGACTGCAAACTAGTGCAGCCTCTATGGAAGGAAGGATGGAGTGTCCTCAAAACACTAAAACTAGACCTTACATTTGATCCTGCAATCCCATGACTAGGTTATCTACCCCCTCAAAAAATGTCATTTTACTATAAGGACATGTGCACTCAAGAATTCATAGCAGCTCAATTTACAATTGCAAAGTTTGTGATTGAGTTTTTCTCTCTTGAGAGCAAGCTATTAGACCCCCTTTGATACACAAATGGATTAATCAACTGTGGTATGCATACAATGGAATACTATTCATCTATAAAAAGATGAAGATTTTATATTCTTTGTTAGAACTTGGATGAATTTGGACAACACTTTCCTGAGTAAGGTATCAGAAAAATAGGACGGGCATCACATGTGCTCAATAACAACTAAAAAATTATAGATTAACTTTTTTTTTTTAAGCAAAAGAGACTACTATAGCATTTCTTTAATTGAGTGCTTTAGAGATTGGGTCAAGGTTTCCAAAGAAGATGGACCATTCTTTTAGAGGAAAGGGGAGATGCTATAGAGACTGTTAAATTCAGAAGGAACTAAAAAGATCCTTTAACTCAATGGATTTATTTTACTAAGGAGTAAAGGAAGGCTCCTGTACTCTATACGATGTATGAGTTCTGACAATTAAGTTAGCAAACTCATCCTAGAAAAAGGGCTAGATCTAGAATACCATCCTAGAATACCGCATTGCTGAACATCTCCATGGCCACTTTCAAAGCACTTCCCCTGGGGAGCTGTGCAGTTGGTGATTTAGGGACCACTCTGCATTTTTCCTTCTCTCAGCAACTATGAACTTTGTCATTTATTGTCCAATGTCTTAAGTGATTGTTTCATAGACTTGGTTCAGTTTTCTCTCAGTACACAAAAAGAATACATTTGGACTCTGTTATTCTGTTCTAGCCAGAAAAGAAAAGAAATCCTGCCTGCTTCAATTTATTCTAACTGTGCTTAAAAACAATTTCATGATAATATTATCAGTTATGGCTCGGCGCCTGTGGCTCAATCTGCTAAGGCGCCAGCCACGTACACCCAAGGTGGCGGGTTCGAATCCCCAGCCCGGGCCCGCCAAACAACAATGATGGCTGCAACCAAAAAAATGGCCGGGCGTTGTGGCGGGCGCCTG
>CAUYQV010163338.1:0-20708 GCA_963574575.1 Galagoides demidoff | reverse complement strand
TGTTTTATATTTTCTCATAAGGGTATTATCTTTTATATACATTTGTCTTATATTTGGGCATATGAGGCACTCCATAAGCCATGATGTGGACCGGGAAAGGTATTTTGGGCTCAATAGTCATGGATCATCACCTATAATTATAGCAAGGAAAGAGCTGGGCTACTCGGATAAAAGATGTTCCTAAAGGCCAATGCAAGTGCCGCTGCCTCCCTAGAGCTTGGCACATAGTGAGTCACAAGCCTCTGGAACTGGATTCCGTATTTGCTGAAGTTATTGCAGCTGCTCAGATACCCCCGTGTAAGACTGAAGGATCGTTTCCCACCTTCTGGGAAGGTTGTTGGCTGATAGTTCTCAGCTATCAGTCCTCTTTGGGAATAGCCTAATCTGAGGTCAAAGAAAGCTACCTTGTCCAAGGTTGATACCCCTTTTCTAGGACAGTTCACAGCCAATGTTTGCACACCATTGTACAGAGGCCTGACCCCAATGCTCCAATTCAGAGCCCCCTCAAATGAGCCTCCTGCAGGGTAGACTGCGACCTTGCAGGGTAACACGGGGCAACTTAGTTTTTTCTCTTCCCCTTCTTCTTTCCGCTTCCCTCTACAGATGTTAATCTCAAGAGCACTCTCCAAATACATCCCACACATGTCAATTTCTGCCTCAAAGGAACAAGGAAACTCAACTGCAGTTTTGATTAATCTTTGAAAAACAAACTCACCTGTGAGTTGAAAATCCACATGAACTATATAGCTATAGAGTTACTTGTAGATATCAACATTCAGAGTAACACCTAGGAAGATGGTTTAATGGGGAGAAAAGTAAAGACATTCCAGGACCAGTTGGGAATGAACTTAAATTTTTAGTTAGTATTGTGCTGTAGACGGTATGCAATTTAGTTCACTTGTAAGTGTGGGCCTCATACTTACAGCTGCAGAAATCGAGGTGTGATAAGAGTGAGGCCAAGATTTTAAACAGGTTACCCACTTGGGAACTGAAGACTCTTGAAATGACTCTGGGACCAGAGATAGAGGGGAAGGTTGATCTATCTCAGATAAATGTAGGAAATGAGCAGGAATCATGCTGATTATTTTCTGAATTCTTTCACGGTTTATGACGTGCTTCTACCATGTTAGTCTCTGTACTAGCAGAAGACAGCCGTGGGGAGCAGTAAGAAGCTGTTTGTTCAGATGGTATGTGGCTCAGAGAGGAAGTGGCATCCACATGAAGGTAGAGAAGCAATGTTCTGGAGGCCTCCCTCCAACTGCAGCTCCCTTGAGGATCCCCTAAAGAGCATCTATGTTCTCGAGGGAGAACCTATTCCCATTATAATTTGGAGGCAAAGAGAACATTTTATAAAGCAATAGAATATGTTAGGAAGTTTGGTTAGCATTTGACAGGGATTCTGGAGGATGCATGAGGGTTTGGGAGAGAAAAGAGTGCCCATAAAAACACTGCCCTTATACTAAGGGTGGCATGTTTGTCACCCTTGCTATATGGGGCCAGCGCCCTACTCACTGAGCCACAGATGACGCCCATTTGATAATTTTCAATGAAGTAATGTAGTAATGTTCTTTCTTTCTTTTTTTTTTTTTTTTGAGACAGAGTCTCATTATGTGACCCTTGGTAGAGTGCTATGGCATCACAGCTCACAGTAACTTTAAACTCTCGGGCTTGAGCGATTCTCTTGCCTCAGCCTCCCTAGTAGCTGGGACTACAGGCGCCTGCTACAACGCCTGGCTATTTTTTGTGGAAATTATCATTGTTGTTTAGCTGGTCCATGCTAGGTTCGAACCCACCAACTTTGGTGTATGTGGCTGGTGCTGTAACCACTGTGTACAGGTACCAAGCCAGATGTAATGTGCTTATTATGACCTAATGTTGACTTCTTAATCATTAGAATCTTTAGGGAGACTGAAATAATATATATTATTAATACATGCTTTTAATTACATAAAACAATAAAATGTTATTAAAATTTAAAGAGTGCTCACTTATCATAACTGCTCTTAGCTTTTTGATATAATGTATACTAAATATATACTATATATTAGTAGATTATTATGCATTTGGTATATACAAGGTGTCCATAAAGTTTTCTTGTGTAATATTTTAAATTTCAATTTAATTTAAAATAAATAAAGTTATCTTTACAACAACAACAAAAAAAAACAACAACAACAGTGCCCTGCCATGTGAAGAGTGTGTTGATGAAGTTGGGGCTGATACATTCTGGCAGTCAATACTGAGAACAGTGATGTTTATTCATGTTAGTGTGAGAGTAATCTGAAAAACAGTTGTTGACAACACGGCATCCTTCAGATCACTGAGAGCCAAAGAGATCTAAGATGGACCTAACCCAATCAGGAAAATGAGTGACACAACAGCAGGCATAGTTTTATAAAACAAGCACACTTTATTCAACTGGAATTGCTGTAAGAATGACCTTTCAAAGAAAAAGATACCATTACAAGATTTGTCATGATAATACTATGGTGTTACACAACATGTGTATTGAAGGCAAGCTAAAAAGAGAAACTACAATGTTAAAATCATTCTGAACGCCACTGGATAAGTGGAGGACATCTCCATCTCTAGAAAGCAACAAACAGGAAAATGAGAAAGGACAAGATAACGAAGAGACTATGGTAGCATAAAGAGAGGGAATGTCTTCCAAAAAACTGGGTTGGGTGTTTTTTTTTTTAAGACAGAGTCTCACTATGTCACCCTGGGTAGAGTGCTGTGGTATCACAGCTCACAGCAACCTCAAACTCTTGGGCTTAAGCCATCCTCTTGCCTCAGCCTCCCAAGTAGCTGGGACTACAGGCGCCCACCACAATGCCCGACTATTTTTGTTGTTGCAGTTGTCATTGTTGATTTTAGCTGGCCCAGGCTGGGTTCGAACCTGCTTCGGTGTATGTGGCCAACGCCCTACCCACTGAGCTACAGGAGCTGCCCCAAACACTGTTTTTAAAAGAAAATGTAGCATTGAGCAAGAGGCATGTTTGGGACAAACAATGACCTTCTAGAAAGTTGCTAATGGATGGGATCCTATTTAAACAGACGCTCAAGGGCTTGAGACCATCACTTTGCCTTTGAGATGCCAAGAGCTAAAATGGTATTTCTAGAACAAATGTGATACATGAATACAAAAATATAGAAAGAGTAAGCCATGGTCCCATTTTTTCCCTGTCTTTGTATACCATCACATTGGTAATTTTCATGGTATTAAGTTCATGGTTGAGAATGGACACAGAGTGAACATAGAAAGGCTGTCTCAATAACATTTTACAACCAGAATATTCTTTGATTTTTTTTTTTTTTTTTTTTTTTTTTACTTTTTAGGCTATGCTTCAACTTTTCTTCCTAGAATTGTTTTTTGCCCCTGTGCAAGTTATCTTTAAATAATAAAATCCCTCTTCTTCCTAGTATGCCATGCTTGTAATGACTCCAATGAAACATTTAGGTCATTTGGAGCACCAGGCCTGTTTTGTGATTCACATCATTACAAAATATGTCCCATTAAGATGATGCACAAGCTAAACTGGAGTTAATGAACCTGCATTCTTGCAGGATAATTCAAACTTTAAGGGTGATATTAACTTACATAAAATAAGAAAGGGAAGAAAAATCAGGTTCATTGTACACTAGAGATCATGATCTTTATCTTCTCAGTGCGTAAGAGTATTGCTCCGTTACTCTCATACCATTATTAGAGTGGTTACAGAGCACATATGTGTCTATAATTAAGTCCCCCTCTGTGGCCATTAAAGGACTGCACTTGTTTCCACAGGGAATGCATGTGGGACTTGATTCCCAAGCCTAAAGAGAGCCTTAGTACCTCTAACCCTTATGGTTTGCTACATGGAAATGTGTGGCATCTGCCACTTACTATACAGGGCAAGTGTGGGGGCGCTGTGACCCATGGCCAAATCCAGCCCACCACCTGCTTTGTAAACAAAGTTTTATTGGGCTACAGCCACATCCAGTTATTTACATATTGTCTGTGGCTGCTTTAGCCCTGCCAGAGCAGAACAGAATAATTACAATGGAGACTGTAAATGGCTCACCACGCCTACAATATTTACTACCTGGCTTCTTAAAGAAGAGTTTTCACCCCCTTTGGATCGAAAGGAAAACCTTTGCACTATACCTGTTGACTCTATAGATGATTGATGGTAACAGGAGTAAAAACTATATTAAATTAGTCAAGTACGATTTCAGAGCACAATATTTATGTGACATATACTATCAAGGACCTAGGAGTCACTTGACCTACTTAGAAATAGGAGTCTTTTTTAAAACGTCTAACATTCTGGTATTTTAAGCTATTCTTTCGCGGCGGAGAAATTAAATAAATAAAAACAAAAGCCACGGGTTTCGTAAACCCTCCTGAAACACAATGTCTCGTGTTCCCCTTCTGGCTCTGTGGCAGCTGTTAACTATCAAATACTATTTCTAGAACTGTGCTGACATCAGTCGATGATCATACACAAAGCTGTTTGGCATGACACACACTGTGCAAGTCGAGGCCGTTAAAATGAAACAGCTCTGTTAAAATTAACTCTATTCACATCACAGGGAAAATATCTAAGTTTGCCAAATCAATTCCTTCCTCTATCAGTGGGGGAGAACCATTTTCCAACCTCTAAAAAAAGGTGATTCAGACACAGGAGAGCAAAAAAGAAAGAAAGAAAGAACACCTCCAAAATTAAAATGATAAAACAAAAATTTGCTTGACAGCAAAAGTACTTCCAAATGGATGAAATTGAATCCAAAACTGAGCCTGCAACAAATTTAACTGACAAGAAAGTCTGCATAATGGACTTGGTTTTATTATTAATGCTAATATGGCTACATTTTCATTCTATTGTGCTGATGGCAAAAAGATAAATGCCCACTGAAGGCACTAAAATATCTCCACTCCGCTGAAACACTGATTGGAGTTAGACTGCAAACACTTATTCTTCACATGTGAGAAAAAAAAAAAATCTTTTTTTTTTTAAAGGAAGTACTACCATAGAGGCCATTTCAGAATCAAGTATAGCTCTGAAATTAAATTTCTTAAAATAATTCAATGCAGCCCTTAAAAATCAGTTTCTTTGTGAAACTTAAAATTATGTAGATGTAATTTTATCACAACGATAAATATATTCTTTTTTTTCTTTTTTTTTTTTTGAGACAGAGCCTCAAGCTGTCACCCTGGGTAGAGTGCTGTGGCATCACAGCTCACAGTAACCTCTAACTGCTAGGCTCAAGCGATTCTCCTGCCTCCACCTCCCAAGTAGCTGGGACTACAGGTGCCGGCCACAATGCCCACCTATTTTTTGGTTGCAGCCATCATTGTTCAGCGGGCCCGTGCTGGATTCGAACCTGCCAGCTCAGGTGTATGTGGCTGGTGGCTTAGCCACTTCAGCCACGGGTGCCAAGGCGAAAAATATATTCTTTACGTGATTTTTAATTGGCACTTCTTTAAAATTAATAATATGCCTCACAGAGTCCTCATAATCAGTGGTGGAAGTTTCCATTGAGGGCAACCAAGTGAAATGGTATAAATGATTTCTTTCTGCCAGTGCACCTCACCCTGAAAATCAAGGTCCCTTCCTTCCCTGAATCCAAGCCACAGGCAGCAGCCCAGCAGGGATTGTGAGAGATGGGGACTTCTGCCCAGGAGTATCTGGCCCTTTTTAGGTTCAAGTGCCAGGGGTTGAAGCTCCACAGTGGTTTGCAGTCGTGAGGGCCAAGGGTCTGGAAGCCAGAGAGCTCAGGCCAAAGGCAAGATGTGACAAGCCAGTAAATGAGTTAATCTGAGAAGCAGCAACTGGGTTTTGGAGATCAGGACTAGCATAAGGTCACGAACTCCAGGAGGCTACTAATAGCAAGGAAATAGAACAGAGGAATGTAAGCCCTTTCAGGTAATGTGGTAATGGCTATCTGTGTTTGCTTTCAAGGGTCTTGTTTATCCTCCTGCATGGGGGCATGCGGGGACGTAGTTATAGCTACTCTGAGAGTGAAACTACTGTAGATAAACCTTGACCCTACCTGTTGCAAGGAGGCTGTTACAGACCTCAGTATTGTAGAGATTATTTCAGTAGTAATTATCCCTATAATCTAAGCCTGTATAAATCATTCTAAGTTCTCCCACCACATGCCTTCTCCATTTGTTAGCTTATTTAACTTTTTTGTACTTTCTAGACCAGCACTGGCTGTGGTAGACAGAATTTTCAGAGGCCCCCTGGGGTAAGCCCTCCGAGAGTAGGTGGGACCAATCAATGTGATGGGATGCCACGCCCCTTGATTAGGTTACCCATCAGTTGACTTTGAGCTCATCAAAAGGGAATTTATGCCAGCTGGACCTGATCTTGTCAAGCAAGCCCTTAAAAGAAGGTGAAGGTCAGAATGAATATATGCTCCTGGCCACAAGGAAAATGAAGCAAACTGTCATGTTGTGAGAGGAAGGGATCACTTGGAAGGACCCGAAGGCAGCCTCTAGGAATTGCGAATGGTCCCTTCATCATACAGAGGCAAAAAAATGAATTCTGTCAACAGCTAATGAGCTTGGAAAAGGACTCTAAGCCTCAGAGGAAAACCTCCAGTGGGCTCCTTGATTCTAGCCTGGTGAGACACAGAGTGGAGAACCCAGGTAACCTGTACCCAGACTCCAGACCAATGGAAAGTGAGATAAGTAATTGATGTTATTCTGAGCCACTAAATGTGTAGCAATTCATGGTGTAGTGCCCAGTTACTAATGCATTGTCCAATAGAACTTTCTGAGATAACGGAAGTGTTCTATATTTGCTTTGCTAATATGGTAGCCACTAGCCACATGGGGCTACTGAGCTTTTGAAATGAAGCCAGTGCAACTGAGGAACTGAATTTTTAATTTAATTGTCACTTATTTCAACCTACATACCCATAATTGGGCTATAATTGGGTTATAGCTTTCATAAGAAAGCTATAAATTGGTTTCATAGTAAGACTGAGTACATTGGATACTTTTTCTTCCATTCTTGTCAATCCTTTGATTTTAATGTTCTTGATCATAGATAGCTCTGAGCTCAATTTTTGAAGTTTAATCTGAAACAAAATCTCTAAGAAGACTAAATGAGAAGCCAGTATGATCTAGCCCTGTTCCCTTCCTGGCTTCAGCTCATTCCCTTCTCCAAACCACAGAGCTTCTTCCATTCACCTGAAAGTATCAAATGCTGAGGGCTGAAGCCTGAAGTCTTTCATACAGGCTTCCCCTCCATTGGAACACTCTTCCCTCATTTTTCACCTGTCTCATATCTACTTAATATTTTAGTCTCAGCACAAATGTCACTTTCTTGGCAAAGAATTTCCTGATGTCCTGCATCAGTTAACTATTGCTGTGTAACAAACTTGCCAAAACTCTGTGGCTCAAGACAATAATTATATATTATTGGTCAGCTGAGTTATCTGATGAAAGCCTGGATCACACCTGTTGAGTGGATGGGCTGGCTGGAGGCTCCGATTTTTTTTTTTTTCAGAGAGGGGTCTTGCTATGTTGCCCAGGCTGCATTTAAACTCCTGGGCTCAAGATATCCCCTTGCCTCAACCTCCCAAGAAGCTGGGACTACAAGGCATGCACCACCACCCTTTAACCCAAGATTGAATAGAGGATATTAGCAGGGACAGGTCATTTCTGCATGTTGCTCATCCTTCCCATCAAACCAGCAGGTTGGCCTAGACATGAGTTCCAAGGGCCACAGCAAAAGTACAATAGGAAGGTATAAACACACACACACTGTTGAGGTCAAGACTCAAGGCTGGCACAACATCATTTTTGCCTTTTTCTATTGGTCAAACAAAGCCACAAAGCCAGAATTAAGGGGTGGGGACACATACTCTGCCCCTTTTGTGGGAGGGACTGCAGCAATCCCTTGGCCAAGGCTTGGACATGGTGGAGAGAGGGGTGGGGGGAGGGTAAAGAATTGGTCAGTGATGGAATGTACCATGTTTCCTTCATTCATATGAGATCCCTCATTCCTAATAGCTCAGAGCAAAGACTTTTCTTTCAAGGCACTTGAACCTGGTAATTATGCATAATATGTATTTGGGAGATTACTTGTTTACTGACTGTTACCTCCACAAGGCTGTGAGTTCAGTGAGGTCAGGAATCATATTTATTTTTTTCACTGCTGTGTCACCAGTACACATGACACCCAATTATTAAATAAATGAGTGAATAAGATATCTGAAGAACATTTTTTTAAAGCTGGATGTGTTCGGATGAACAGGATCTGATGACAGATCGTGAAAGGTTGAGCAAAATTTGGTAGCTATTAGCGGAGCATGAGGAGGTATCATTCAACAAATTAATTTATGAAAGTCAAGGGAAGTGGGCAGCGCCTGTGGCTCAAAGGAGTAAGGCACTGGCCCCATATGCTGGAGGTGGTGGGATCAAACCCAGCCCCAGCCAAAACCTGCAAAAAAAAAAGAAAAAGAAAGTCAAGGGAAGTAATTGAGGAATGGGAGGATGTGTATATATACACATATTTAAAAATTTGTTGAATATATGAAGGCAGGGGAGGTGGAAGGAAGGAAGAAAGCAAGAGAAAGGAAGGAGAGAAAGAGAGAGAGAGGAAGGAGAGAAGGAGAGAGAGAGGGAGCAGGAATTGGCAGGTTATAGCAATTGCAGATCTGCTATCTTAAGACCTATCCTTGGAAGTATAATACAAACATCTTTTAATAGTCAATGAGTAATCAACCGGTGTATACCTCATATAGGAGCCAATAACAGAATGATAAACTCTGTATAGATAATAAAGGATGGGTTGCCTTTGAAGCTGCTGCTTTCCAACTTTACAGGTCTCTCTCAAAGGTCACTGTATGACAAATAGTCTAGTACACATAAAGTCTACTTTTTACTTGCAGTCTGATGTTCTTAAAAGCTCTCTTTTTTCTCTTTATTTCATGGACTAGGCAAAATCTCCAAAACTGGCTCAGCACCTGTGGCTCAAGTGGCTAAGGCACCAGCCACATACACCC
This sequence comes from Galagoides demidoff, assembly GCA_963574575.1. NCBI lineage: Eukaryota > Metazoa > Chordata > Mammalia > Primates > Galagidae > Galagoides > Galagoides demidoff. The sequence goes on along the minus strand of CAUYQV010163338.1, from coordinate 11,705 downwards.
AAGGTGGTGGGTTCTAATCCAGCCCAGGCCCACCAAACGACAATGATGGCTACAACCAAAAAATAGCCAGGTGTTCTGGTGGGTGCCTGTGGTCCCAGCTACTCAGGAGGTGGAGGCAGGAGACCCGTTTGAGCCCAGGAGTTGGAGGTTGCTGTTAGCTGTGATGTCATGGCACTCTACCCAGAGGGACAGCTGGAGGCTCCTGCCTCAAAAAAAAAAAAAAATCTCCAAAATTTAAAAATCCCCTCCAACTCTTATTGTCAATTCCAGTTATTCCATTATTTGGAAATTTTCAGCTATGTTTGTAAAACACATATAGAAAGGATCACTGAAATGTTGTCACCTTTGCTTGAATGCTGTGTTGATGGGACAAATGTGGAGCCATCTTGGTTTTCTTTGAAGCATGCAGAATTTCAGAGGCAAATACAAGTTTTTGGTTTGGTGCCAGCGTAGTCTTAGATTCCAATAAAGATTTCTTATGTTTCTTCATTTCATTTACATGTATGATGTATATATGTGTCTATATGTCCTTTTAAATCAGGATCACAAATAGCCACAGGGTGTTGATAAGATACATCCTTGAACTGAGCACAGTGTAATCCTAGGGATGTGAGCCCACAAAGTGCAGGGGTTTGAAGAGCCTTAGAGACATTGTTTTAAAAGCTGAACACTTGCTGTTTATACCAATTCAAAAGCTCGCAGAAATGCTTACTAAGCATGTACTATGTTCTTATACTGGGAAGACTAAGATGGATGACTAGATCCTTGTCTTCGTGGAGCACATGACCTAGTGGGTGAGGCCGATGGATGTAAGCTAATGATTATGAAGAGATGGGACACACACTGTAAGAGAAGGGTGGGTACTAAGTCAGTGGGAACATGGAAGGTTAGTTTATTAATTTGGTCTGGAGGGGGCTCAGGGAGAGGTGTGATGCTGAACTTAGGATGAGTAGAAATCTTAACAAGTGGTTAAGATGTAAAGGGCAAACCAGGCAGGAGGCAAAATTTGAGACGTGTCAGGGTCCAGATCATTAGGAAGTCCAGGTTTTGTAACTCTAGGACAGTGGTTCTCAAAGTGAGGTCCCTAGTGCACCATCACTTTCACGTGCAAACTTATTAGAAAGGCAAGTCTTTACTCCCACTCCAGACTTACAAAGTCAGAAACTCTAGGAATGGAGCCCCATAGTCTGCATTTTAACAAGTCTTCCAAAGCACTCCGATGAATGTTCAAGTTTGAGAAGGACGCCCTGCTGATAAAGAGCCATGGACGCGTTTGATTTGACAAGTGACTTGGGCAGATCTAGATCTACAAAGGTGACTCTGCCGTGATGTGAAGAATGAATTAGAGTTGGGAGAGGGAATGGAAGTGAGTGGGGACATTGAGGCCAGTTGGGAAACCATGATAAGTAACAGAGGCAAGCGGTACCGCCTAGCCATGGGATCCAGAGAAAGGAGCTTGCTTTTGCTCTAAGATACAAAGTCCTTAAAAGAGCATAGGTGCCAGGTGTGGTGGCTCAGGCCTGTAATCCCAGCAGGAGGCCAAGGTAGGAGGATTGCTTGAGGCCAGGAGTTCAAGACCAGCCTGGGCAACACAGTGAAACACCTGACTCTACAAGAAATAAAAAAATTAGCTGGGTGTGGTGGCATGCACCTATAGCCCCAGCTACTTGGAGGCTGAGGCAGGAAAATGGCTTGAGCCCAAAAGTTAGAGGCTGCAGTGAGCTGTGATCGATACACTACACTCCAGCCTGGTGGCAGAGCAAGACCCTGCCGCTAAAACAAACAAACAAACTCAAAGAGTATGAGATGGGTATTGAGGGTCTTCACATCCCATTATCTAAATTAGCTACCAAGAAATTACTACAAGAGGCTTATGGATCCATGTATACACCTAGACTAAATTAGTCATAGAGCTCACACACATGTGAACTGCTATTCTCAACATATATATGTTTTATGAGTAATAGTTTGTGCATCCACTTGAAATAACTTCCAAATTCTTAGCACCTTTTTCTCATTAAGGATTTTTGTATCAGATAATAAAGCATAGTAAGTAAAAAGTATAGTAAAAGAATTCTATAGAGAATTTTGGAAATTTTGACAATATTATAAGGGAATCCTCATACTTGAAAAAGTCCCGGCTCGGCGCCTGTGGCTCAATCGGCTAAGGCGCCAGCCACGTACACCTAAGGTGCCAGCCACCTACACCTAAGGTGGCGGGTTCGAATCCCCAGCCCGGGCCCACCAAACAACAATGATGGCTGCAACCAAAAAATGGCCGGGCATTGTGGCGGGTGCCTGTAGTCCCAGCTACTTGGGAGGCAGAGGCAGGAGGCTCGCTTGAGCCCAGGAGTTGGAGGTTGCTATGAGCTGTGATGCCATGGCACTCTATCCAGGGGGATAGCTTGAGGCTCTGTCTCAAAAAAAAAAAAAAAAGAACAGATAATGCCAGGCTTTTGTTTATGAAATACAAAGGTTCAGGCAGTACAAATAAAAATTTAAAATAATAAAGGTAATTCTAAAATTAATTGAGCAGATATTGTGTGCCAAACAGTATATAATGCTTTACATGATAAACATACATAATATAGATGTTTTATCATCCTTTTATAAATATAAATCATTCAGCATAACTTGATATCTTTAAGAACATTCTCCCTAGAATTAGGACACATGGATCTCAATCCTGGCACTGCCAGTTACATCCTGTGTAACACTGGAAAATTGTTTAAATTTTCAGTGGCTCAGATTCCCTGTCTACAAAATCTGATGATCTGGTGTTAGGTAATAATACTCACCTCACTGAGTATTTGTGAGACAAGGAATCTGTGAATGAGTATACATTGGAAAACTTAGACTAGGGCGGTGCCCATAGCTCAGTGGGTAGGGTGCCGACCACATATACCAAGGCTGGTGGGTTCGAACCTGGCCTGAGACAGCTAAAATCAACAATGACAACTGCAATAACAACAAAAATAGCCCGCCATTGCAGTGGGTCCCTGTAGTTCCATCTTCTTGGGAGGCTGGGGCAAGAGAACTGCTTAAGCCCGAGAGTTTAAAGTTGCTATGAGCTGTGACACCATGGCACTCTACAAAGGGTGACATAGTGAGACTCTGTCTCAAAAAAAAAAAAAAAAAAAGAAAGAAAGAAAAACTTAGAATAATGCCATCATATAGTAATTGCAACATAGAGAAAATGTACTTATATTATTACAGATGAAGAAAACCAAGGATTTTAGAGGTTTAGTAATTGATCCAAGAACACAGCAGTCATGCTGGCCTTACTCACAGGTTGTTTGATTATGAGTGAAAATGAGAGTGGGTTTGAGGTGAAGGAAAGGAGCAGTCAGGGGAAGGAGCACACGAATGACCCGGGAGGAGAGCTGCTCTGTGGGGTGGACCCTTGGGCTTGCTTTCCTCTGTGGTATAGATAGCAAATTCTGCTCTGTTCCCTGATCTCCAGAGGTGGGATGTTAGATAGGGAAATAAAGGAGATGATGAGTAGAGGGTCATCAGTGGTACGTGCTGTATGTTTATAATCTAAAACAAAAGGATCTAGAATGCTGAATACCAGAGAGCTGGCCTCTCCCTGCGCCACTCAGTAAATGGTGAAGTGTGTGAGAAGAGGCATTAGCCTGCCTAGCAGGGACCCTGCTGATAATGTTCCTCCTAAAGCAGCCATTCTCAACCTGTGGGTTGCAACCCCTTTTAACAGTGAAAAGACATCACGGCATTAGGAAGGTTGAGAACCACTGTCCTGAAGTATGACAGGGAGCTGAAAGATGGAGAATCAATGAAGGCACTGGAAAATAATGAACCACAGGGAGTTGAGAAGGCAAAAAAGGAGAATGTCCATGAACAAAGTGAGGATCTAGTCTTGCTCTGAGAAAGTTCTAAAGGCAAGCAAAACCCAAGCTGTGAACAGAGATCGCCTCCCTCGTGTACTATTTCACACACGCTCAAGGCTGTCTGCCTGCTCAGTGTTTCTTGAATCACACTGAACAGGATGGAAATTATGCTTGCGATTAGTGACGGATTTCATAGAATGCTTTCAACTATGGCCTTTTAATTTAAATGTTCCCACTTAGAACTAAGTCAAATACGGATATTTTTGTATGTATCTTGGAAAACATCCTCCTTAGAAATTTTAGATATTTTTTTCAGATGATTTCCTATCTGCGTGTAAGGAAAAATTATATATGTATATGATTGAATTCTATTTGTCTTTATTTCATTATACTATCTGAAAGTATATTTAGCTTGTCTTTTTAAAAATGTACTATCAATAAAGCAAATATTCTTTGGGAAATTTACTTATATTATTTATTTATTTATTTTTGAGACAGTCTCTATTACCCACGTAGAATACAGTAGCATCATCATAGCTCACTACAATCTCCAACTCCTGGATGCAGGAGATCCTCCTTCCTCGGCCTTCCTAGTAGGGAGTAGCTGGACTACAGGTGTGTGCCACCATGCTGGGATAATTTATTCTGGTTTTGGTAGAGATGGGGTCTTCCTCTTGTTCAGGCTGGTCTTTAACTCCTGACCTCAAGCTACCCTCCCTCCTTGGCTTCCCAGAGTGCTAGGATTATAGGCATGAGGCACCATCTCCAGCCCTGGAATTTTATTTATTTGAAATAATTATAAGAGGAATTAAATAACGAGAAGTATATATGTTTAGGCTTTCTAAGCAGAAGCTTCTGGACTGACATTATTTATCCCTGTTTTTATGTTTTCCTTTGGGATGGCACTTCATTGGAAGGCACTGTTTTCAAAAACTCTGTTTACCAGAGTGCTCAAATCATTTATGCGTTTGTAGCTGTAAATTTTCATTTTAGTTTTTCTAAGGTAAGCAGTTCTTCTTTTGGTAGCAAGAAGACATTCATGATACTGCCTGCAGGGGAATTTTTTCATCCTGATACAAGATCTTAAGAGTTCTGCAGAAACTATGAGCATTTTTGACCCTGAATTAGAATATTTTCCTCAGTGAATGAAAAATAGTCATGTGTAAAAAGAAAGAGACGTTGGGACAGGGACGGTGCTTACAGAAACTACAGCTGTGTAGATCCTGAACCTTTGACTCTGTCATCTTCATTTAATAGGGTCTTAAAGCATCAAAGCAGGCTGCAGGAAGAGAAGCATTTAGTGGAAAAGAAGTAGTATGTACCAGTATCTAATACTATTTTAAAGAATCATCTGTGATGCTTGTCTCCCCATCACCATTTTAATGCATTTGCTCATGCTATGCAGACACCGACATAATTTTCGAAGACCTTTTGGTCACATAATTTCTTGGCTTCCAAAGTCTCCAAGAAATTAGTCACAACAATCTTTTAGTTCAAACACTGTTGCTTTCTCTCTCTCTCTTTCTCTCTTGTCCTCTCTCCCTCCCTCTCCCCTTCCTTGGAAATATGCACACCCTTTTTATTATGCACTCTTAACTCTGGATACCAAGCCCTTTTAACAAACTGACAAAATGCAAAGGGAAGGTGCTTTACAGCTCAATATTTAGGAGTTACGGCTGCATGATCCTGGGAGACTGGAGTCCCAGCAAGTCAGGATAGAGACTACATACTAAGCCAATCTATCTCAAATAATAAAAGCAAGTTAAATTCTTCAGGGAAACACATGTAGAAAAAGGAAGCCAAGATCCCTGTGACTTCAGAACTAACAACAAATACTGCTCCCTCCTCCCGGCCATCTAGCCAGTGGCTAGACCAACCACATGCCAACAACTTATCCTCTCCCCAAACCACATGTTCTTTCCGAATGCCATCCTTAAATTTGGCACATTTTCCCATAATAAGAGACCAATGAAGGAAATGTTTACCAGGGACTGTAGCATTGCCACATTCAAAAACGAGGCTTGCTGACTCACCTGGAGAAATGTTTTAATTGGCCTGTTGCTGAACGTGTTTGCCTGGACAGATCCTCCAAGTAGAAACTAAACAAAGAAGCAACGGACGCAAACAAGAGTTTAGAACAAATGGGCTTAACAGACACCTACAAACACTCCACCCCAAGACAGTTGAGTGTTTTCTCATCAGCTCATGGATTAGTCCCCAGACATAATTCAGAACACTAAACAAGAATGGAAGTTAATACCTTCTATCATTTCAGTCATTCGTTATTGCTACACCATGGCAGTTCTTAAACACAGGAAACTACAAAGCAATGCCAAAACTACAGCTCTTCAAAGCCCTTCATAAAGCTGGTTATTTATCCTATTTCAATTCCTCTGCTGTGAATCATGCCAGGGAATCTGAACCTCGTGTGCAGAGGCGGTTATAAAATTCCTGTTTTATTGTTCCCTGCTCAGATTGTGTGTATATTCCTATGCATTTTCCCCTCTCCTATGTCTCATAAGGGAATTATGGAAACGGTGCTGTTTGTGAGGCTGAGCACTTAATGATATTAAGAGTCATACATAGGTTTCGAGAATGAGTTATTCAATGTGTTTACTAACTTTCCTATCGAATCTGTCTGGCCTATACACTCACCATATGACAGATAGTAGACAAAACACCACATAAAGAGTTGTAACCAACAAAGATGTGGCTTCTACTTTCACACAATTAAATGTATATTTGAGAAATGGTCTTAGCCAGGTGCAGTGGCTCACGCCTGTAATCCCAACACTTTGGGAGGCTGAGGCAGGAGGATTGCTTGAGCTCAGGAGTTCGAGCCTCGTCTGAGCGAGAGTGAGACCCTGACTCATGGAAAAAAATGGAAAAACCCAGCCGAGCGCCATGGCAAGCACCTGTAATCCCAGTGGCTTTGGAGGCTGAGGCAGCAGGATGCCCATAAGCCTGAGTCTGAGGTTGCAGTGAGCTACGATGCCATTGCAGTCTGCTCAGGTCAAAGGGTAGAACTCTGTCTCAACAAAAAAAAAGAAAGAAAAAGAAAGAAAGAAATGGTCATTAAAAACCACGGAATTTTCAAGGCACCAATGTGAAATCAGCTGGGTCACAAGTTTCTGAAAATTTAAAAGCAGCTTTTGAATGCTGGCAGAAGCTGCCTTTGAGAAAAAAATAATTCATGTAACAATTCATGTAATTCATAATTCAACAATACCTTCAAGGAAAAGTATTCAGAAAATGGAAACAGGGTGTGAGAGGGCTTCATTACCCAGAGGCCCCAAGAAGTCTTAGGAATAAGGAAACAGCAATCTTGTCCCTGCCACTTCATTGTCACTTTAGTTGTGTTAAGATAGCCATAAGAAAATTTGTCTTTTAACACAATTTGTTCACATTCTCCTTGTCCCTGAACAGGAAATAGTTGAATTTTCTGCACAGAGCCCTCCTCCATGCCCACTTCCATTTCCTTCAAAACAGCACTGGACTTAATGCAGCCCTATAAGTTATGATTTTCTGAAGTTTTCTTAAAAACAAAAATACAAAAACTTAAAGGCCAACATTCAATTACACATACATCATTTATTAAATAGTAACTTATGCGAAGGATACTTAATTTGTTTCTAAGTACAGCTCAGCAGCCTTTCTGCATACTATATGTAACTTCCTAAACCTACGCCAATCACAATAAGGACAAGGGCTCTTCTGTGTTCCAGAGTTTCCCACTCTAAAATGGACAAGAAAAAATTATACTGATTATGGGCCACTGGCCATGGAATAGGGATAGCTTAGTTATCTGGAATTCAAATGGTGCTTGATGCAATTAGCTTCTCCTGGAAGCATTCGAATGAATGAGACTAAAAAGTTCCTGTCTTATTAGCATTAGCAAGCTGGGCTATATGTTCTGCTCTATGTCAATTATTCTGTTTCACTTCCACGATGAGTGTTGAGAGATGCTTAAACAGTTATGGTATGATCTGATCTTATTTTTCTTATATATTTTTAAAATTTGCACACACCTTATCTTGTGGGTCGTTCTACTTATATTGTGTCTGATTGGTAAGACTTAACTACTCAGTAAAGCTACCTTGGTCCAGCACCAGTTTCCATGGTCGCTCCCTGTATTTAATTTCTATAATGACAGTCTCTTCTTTTTTTTTAAATTTTTTTTAATTTTTACATATACATGTGATTATTAGGTTTCCACTTTTTGCCTTCACAGAATTAAAAAGGCTAAAAATTTGCCAACGATAACAATGTTTAAGATAAGGACTAGAAACAAAAACCTCGTAAAGAATGAATGAAGATAAATACATTCAGAAAAGAAATCAGACAATTGCTGCAACAAAGTATTAAGCAATAATGATAATAGTAATGCAAAGAAAGTAGAAAAGAAAGGCAGCATCTTCTTTAAACATAGTTTAAAATGTTTATTATATGCCAGAAAGTCATTTGTCATTTAATACCTGCCACTTATTTTATTAAAATTTTTTTCTTTTGTGTATATGTGGTTGTCATCCTGTCCTCCACCCAAAGTATCACTGTTTAATAGTTATAGCAATAACTATAGTGCTTTAACTGTCTGCTAACAGGTTTTAGGTGTATCATTTCATTTATCCTCATGACTGAATTTGTGAGGCCATTTCTGTGATGTTCACTATTTTTTACCCTCTCCTAAAATGGTAAACAAGATAGAAGAACACTAAATCAATAGTTTTTACTGAGTACCGAATTCTATATTATAGGGAATATTTGTCCTACTTCGTGAGTGAAAAAACTAATGAAGACAAAGATTAGGAACATTCAAGTCCATATAGCTAGTTAAGAAGCAGAACCAGAATTCAAATCCTAGCCTCTCTACCTCCAAAGAATAAACTTTTAATACGAGGCTTCTGTGGTTCCCATATGATGGAAGGAGCTAAGGTCTGAAAGGCAGGCACAACTCTCAGCACAGAAGTGTTTCAGAACTCCCAGTGTTAGCACTTGCTTTTGTCTTCCATTTGCCTTTTGGTTCTCTGTTTCCAGTAACTTGAATGAGTTCTGGGACTGAATAGACATACAACTCGTGTAAAAGAGATTGGTTGAATGACAGATGCCTTATTATTTCTTTAACAGGACATGATTCCTGAGCACACTAGATTTCTGTATGTGTGTGTGAGAGAGAGACTGCTTTTTAAGTTAATGAAATTTACACTTCTGAATTTTAATAATCAGGCTTTTATAATATGTTACTTGTGTCCATCCTTGTACATATACGGACACATTTTGTCACTGTCCACGCAGAAGCATACTGCAAAGGACTTCTGCACACACTCTCGGGGGCAATATTGGCTAAGAGATAAGTCGTGTTTTAATGACCTTCCAGATCCATCATGGAGTTACAGCCCTGTGTTTCTCTTCTAACACAGAGGTGCCTTATCAGATTCACATTAGTCTATGAGCAGCAGAAAGCCAGTTTCTCTGGTTTCCAAACTAACGTCCTGCCCAATCTTACCTTCTGATTTTTATTTTTATTTTTTAAGTGATGAATTACCTATGGCTTTTTGACAGTTTCAAAATACTGTGGTCATGAAATAGAGACACATATTTTACATTCCAGGAAAAGCACATGCTACTCCAGCTCTGAAGATGAGATGGTAGCACCATTCTTTATTTTATTTTTTATTTTTTTGGAGTTTTTGGCTGGGGCTGGTTATGAACCCACCACCTTTAGCATATGGGGCTGGCACCCTACTCCTTTGTGCCACAGACGCCGCCCTTTATTTTATTTTAATTTGTTTTTTTTTTATTTCAAATTAATATAAGGGTACAGATTTTTAGGTTACATTGTTCTCACTTCCAGAGTAAAGTTTCATTTGTAGAAGAGCCCCTCACCCAGGGGGTGTGCTAGGCACCCTTACAATGTATTCATTAGTGAGATCCGGCCTCATGCCCTCCCTCCTACCAATCATCCTCCCCCCGTGCTGTCCTCCCCGCTCACACTTCCCTCTACTCCCATACTAGACTTTACTCATGTTTTATTGTTCCTACGAGCATGTCTTTGAATTTTTGGCCAAGGAAAACAGTAAATAAACCCAGAATAGGTTTAATTTAAGCTGAGGTATTTAGTGGCTTGATATGTTTGCAAAAGCATAATTTTAAAATAATTTTTAAGATGCACAATAACAAAAATGTTAACAGGATGTTATTTTAATGTATGTTAGGAAAAATCATAATCAACACCTGTTATTTTTTAGAGTAATATTTTGGCAATGTCTTTTTTAATATAAAAAGTGCAGGCCAGGCATGGTGGCCCACACTTATAATCCTAGCACTTTGGGAAGCCAAAGCAGGTGGATCGACTGAGCTTAGGAGGTAAAGACCAGCCTAAGTGAGACCCTGTTTCTACTATATATATATATATATATATATATATATATTTTTTTTTTTTAATAGGAAAACTAGCCCAACATTGTGGTGAGCACCTATTGTCCCAGCCATTTGGGAGACTAAGGCAAGAGGATTGCCCTTGAGTTTTAGGAGCTCAAGAGTTTAAGATTGCTGTGAACTAGGATGCCTCAGCACTCTACCCAGGGCACAGAGTGAGAATCTGTTTCAAAAAATAAAATAAAAATAAATAAAAAGTGAAATGTAAAAAAATATCCAAGAGGTGGTCTGCAGTTTTAAAAATCATGTAAACATGTTATATACAAATAGCTAAGAAGTACGGCACTCTCACTAGTTTTTATGTACATCAGCCACCATCTTCACAATTTTGTAGAGAAGTACATGGCCTTGTTATCAACATTTTATAAATACACATGATTAAACCTTAATTACTGGTGCACAGTAACATGGGATAGGGAATAGATGTGAGCATTCATCTTTGGTGTCTCAACTACAAGTCATGCTCTTCTCAAAAATATTAAAGAAATATGAATGCTTCCACTTGCCTCCACTAATGCCCATTTTTCTTAAAAATTCACAGGGTTGCACCATTACTTCAGCTATGGTGCTTCTAAAATGCTTAGAGGGTTTTAGGTGAGCGATTTAACTTCTTTCTGCCAAGACTTGCCAGGGGGAGCTTTGCTTACAGAGGCAGCTACTTCCTGAATTAGAGGGATTGTAAGAGATTGTCTGACCCAGAGGTTCTGAGCCTGGTATCCATGAACTTCTAAGGGATCTCTCACAAGAGCTCCAAGGGCCCTATGAACCCCTGAAATTTTATACATAATTATTTGAATACGTTAAGTGTGTTTTTCTAGAAATACTGCCTATAACTAAAGAATGGTAAGATCCAGTGGTTTTATTCTGACCTGGTCCTGCTGCAGGATAGGAAACTTACATACCAACATCAAAAAAGCCTACACAAGTAGAAATAGCAAGGGCCATAATATGAAATTATTCTCATAGGTTTAACTATTTTACATTTATCTCTTTATAAATATCTAAATTTTAAAAGCAAGAACAAGTCTGGTGCTGGAATGAGCTCTGCTCCTGGAAAAATAGGCATGAATATTTTATGATATATTTTCAATGCCAACTTTCCAAAGATTCAAACAAGACTTAATTCATTTGTACTCTTTTTTTTTTTTTTGAGCCTCACTCCATTGCCATTGATAGAGTGCTGTGCTGTCACAGCTCACAGCTCACAGCAACCTCAAACTTGTGGGCTTAAGAGACTCTCTTGCCTCAGCCTCCCATCATTTGTACTTTTGAGTATATTATTGTTACGTAACATGATAAGTTCGGCTCGGCGCCTGTGGCTCAATCGGCTAAGGCGCCAGCCATGTACACCCAAGGTGGCGGGTTCGAATCCCCAGCCCGGGCCCGCCAAACAACAATGATGGCTGCAACCAAAAAATGGCC
>CAUYQV010163335.1:0-19806 GCA_963574575.1 Galagoides demidoff | reverse complement strand
TATCTCTGGAAAATTATATTACGGGTGGCTTAATTTTTTCCTTATATGCCCGTATTACAATTATATGATGGCCACTTTTATTTTTTATTTTTTTTGAGACAGAGCCTCAGGCTATCCCCCTGGGTAGAGTGCCATGGCATCACAGCTCACAGCAACCTCCAACTCCTGGGCTCAAGCGAGTCTCCTGCCTCAGCCTCCCAAGTAGCTGGGACCACAGACGCCCGCCACAACGGCTGGCTATTTTTTGGCTGCAGCTGTCATTGTTGTTTGGAGGGCCTGGGCTGGATTCGAACCCGCCACCTTAGGTGTAGGTGGCTGGCGCCATAGCCACTTGAGCCAAGCTGCACTTTTATTTTTTTAATCAAACAAATATTTTAATGTAAATTAACTGACAAGATATGTATTTATTATAATTCATTTAGCTTAGATTATATAACTCAACTACAAAGGACACAAAACTTTGAATAAATACAAATTTGTAAATATACCTCTTCAATAAATTTATATAGAATTTTGATATTGGAATGGCAGAAAAATCAATCAAACTTTCTTTCTAAAAACAATCTCTTGATATTTGATTAACTTGAAAATAATGTGGTGATCAAAGTTCCTTTTTTTCTACTTTCAGGTATATATTCCCAGCTCCTAAGAACTCCTTCCCTGAAGAAGAAAGAATTGATTGAAGATTTGATAAGCATGCATGTACGCAAGAGTGGGTCTAGATTCATTGGAAAAGTGAACCTGGCAACAAAAAGAAAATAAATCCAACTTCAGAGCTAACTCATCCTTTGGAATTTATATGTGTATATATACACACATATAATTTTTTCTTAACTATTGATCTTCCATTCACTTTAAATAATGGGAATGAGATAAACATTAAGTCAAATTCTTTTGGTGTGCTTATTTAAAGCTTCCTCTTTTAGGCTGCTAGCATGTTTCTTCAAATGATGACATTCTTGCCATACCATCCCACAGGCTAAAAGAGTTAAATAATAAGGGCTGGGCATGGTGTCTCTTGCCTATAATCCTAGCACTTTAGGAGGTCGAGGCAGATGGGTTGAGCTCAGGAGTTCAAGACCAGCCTGAGCAAGAGTCAGACTCCATTTCTAAAAATAGCTGGGTGTTGGGGCAGGTGCCTGTAGTCCCAGCTACTTGGGAAACTGAGGCAAGAGGCTCATTTGAGCCCATGAATTTGAGGTTGCTGTGAGCTATGACGCCATAGCACTGTATCCAGGGCAACAGAGTGAGACTGTGTCTCAAAAAAAAAAATTTCCAAAGATGACTTGGGGACTAGGAGACTCAGATTAATAATTTTTGGGGGGGTTGCTTGACATTGTTAATGAACTAGAGTGCGCACATTTAACTGGAATGTACTGCATGACTTCCAAGCTATTAACCATTGGATTGCTTATGCACAGGTGTGTAAGGGACTATATTAATTAATTAATAGTTACTTATAAATCGATGATACTTGAATCTTGTTTTGAGAGAATATTTTTAAATACTGAATGAAGCAAAAAAGAAAAAGAAAAAAAAACCACTGGCAACTAAGGCATACTTCTCATGGAAACAAAATTAATAAAAGCTCTAGACCTTAGTAATGTGACTGAAGTCTCTTTATTTCAATGTTTAATGTTACCACTAGCAATACCCAGCCTCTAATAAAACAGTGGAAGTATAAGCAGGTATAAATTATTTCCTAATCAGCAGATTTGCTATTTGATTAAATATAAAAACTCTATAGGTGGCTACATTTTGTGTTAAAATGGAAAATAAAAGTAAAATGAACAACATTATAAGAGAAGAACCCATAAATAATTTTTTTCCTGGAAAATGATTAGGTCTGAACAAAGTTTATAGCAGAGAAATACAATTAGCAAATTTATTTGATTTTCAGATATAATCCCATTGTCATCTCTATTAATTCCCAACTCTCTAATCATTTCATTAGAACCAGTGATTGACGTAGAGTTTGAATTTTAGATATGTTAGCAATTTCTTTGCTTTTTCTAGGTCTAAAGGAAGCAATGGGCTATTATCAGAAAATAAAAATTTCATCTGAGGATTAGGTAGTCCTGACAATAGAGAAAGGAAGTGTGGGGAAAGACAGGGGAGAAGTTTCAGCTTCTGGCAGGTTAAGGGAATAAGCATATTAAAATATTGCTGCCCTATTTCTCCACATAGTCTCATGATTTTGCTTTCATGCTACTGTCTCTAATATTTCTCATTGCATTCCTTCCCATCACCTAAATTCATCATTACCTCTTACAAATCGTTAAAAAGAAACCAAGCCGAGAGAATAAACTTGTAGAGGAACCTGCCCTTGATTCTTCCCTCACCTTGGCACTCCACAAAAGGCATTGGCAAAATGTTTCTGCAAAGTCAGGTACTGAATACTCTAGGTTTTGTGGGCCACCAACTGTCTGTCGCAACCAATCAATTCTGCCTTGGTAGAACAAAAGCAGCTATTGCAATACCCAAATGAATGGGCACAGTTGTGTTCCAATTAAATATTGTTGATAAACACTGCATTTCGAATCCACACAATTTTTAGGTGTTACAAAATATTAGTCTTTTGACTTTTTCAATCATTTAAAAAATTGTAATAACCATTCCTCATGCACAGCTGGTACAAAATTGGCAGTGAGCAGAATCTGGCCCATGAGCTGTAGCTTGCTGATCAAGGCATGCTTATCAAACTTGTAAGGAACGAGCTGGGATGAGGTAAGGAGAGTGACTATGTTAAAGAACAAAATCAAAATAAAATTTTATGATAGGCTGAAAAGCAAATCAAAAAATATTAGGATGAGGCTGGGTGAAGTAGCTCGTGCCTGTAATCTCAGCACTTTGGAAGGAAGAGCTAAGAGGATTGCTTGAAGCCAGAAATTCTAGACCAACCTGAGCACCAGCAAGACCTCATCCCTACAAAAACAAAAAAAATTAGCCAGGCATAGTGGTGCATGCCTGTAGTCTCAGCTACTTGGGGGGCTGAGGTGAAGGATTGCTTGAGTCTAGGAATTTGAGGTGTAATGAACTATGAGGACACTACTACACTCTAGCTAGGGTGATGGAGTTGAGACTTTGCCTCAAAAAAATAAATTAAGATGACAATGAATAGAAAGATTAATCCCAATCCCATCCAATGGGACATTATTTCACTCTGCAAATAGTACTAGAGATTATATATTACCTACATTAAAATTCACAGCCTCTCTAACTGTGATTAAAAGAACAGGCAAAAACGTTGAAATCAAAACAGTATTTATTGAGATAAATAAAAAAATAGTGGTCAGAATCAGACTCAGGAGTTGGGTTCAAATACCAACATTACAATTTCTGGCCAAATGACTGCATAAGTTATTCAACTTCCTTGCGCATCAGTTTTCTCATAAAATGAGACGCTGACCTTCTTGGTGTGTTGTGAGGAATGAATTATGCATGTAGTACATATAAAGTGCTTAGCAACTAAGTGTTCTAACAGTACAGAGTTGTTAGGTATTACTTTGGACGTTAAGTAAAGGACCCGTAATCTAATCTAACATACAGGGAAAGGAGGCATACAGATGCTTTGGTGAAACTCTTTGAATGTAGAGTTTTAGAGGCAAAAGTTCATATTAAGTTTATTTTTTAAAGTTTGAGATACATGTTCATTAATTTAAAGTTGTAATGAATAATACAGGTACATTGATATACCCTTCATCCAGTTTTCCCCAATGCTAACATCTTGCATCACTAAGCACAATATTGCAACCAGGAAACTGACATTAGTATAACTCGGAGTACATTCAGAATTCACCAGTTTGACAAGCGCTCAACTCTGTGTCTGTGTGTGTATTTAGTTCTTTGCCAAGGCTGTTCTCTAGCAGGAGCATCCAGATAGAAAATTAGGTCATTGACACAGTAATTTAAATGATACGTGAAGAAAACAGTTGCATGCATTCATGCCAACCGCACACTTGAATATTACAGTAAAAATTACGCTCAGATAAAAACTCAGCACGGGGGCATCTGCCTCTGCCTCTGCTTCTTTCCTTCTCCCTCCACTACCCACCCCTGACCTTCCTCCTTAAGGCTTTACTCTAAACTGAAGAGCTAAGATATGTGACTGGGAGATTACAAAATAAAGCTTCTCTTCCTCATAGTTCACACCAACTGTTGAGAGCAAAGGAGAAGGTTTAACTCTTTTGATACAGATTTGAAAATGCATTTTGCCTTCACATCAATGGGTATTTGAGCCTTGTCTCCTTTTCACTTCCAGTTGGGCAAGGTGATTTGATCAACAAGGGCGGAGAAGGCCTTGCACACCCGCTCAGCTCCACAATAGAGGTCCATGTTCACTGAAGACTGTTGACCTGAAATCAATAAACAGGAGAGTCTTTCAGAGAAGCACATTTATAGGTTCTCAAGCCCATCTCGGTTAAGTGCTTATACAGTGGAGAAACCAGGTCCGTTTTTCCTCAGTTCCTAAGGACAGTGCTTTCCCCCTTATGTCTGTAGCAAATAAGATGGCTATTATCTTTCATGTTCAATAGTACTAATTCAGCCAGGTGTGAATTCTTGAGAAGCATTTTCCCATGGCTCCTAACACAAATCTGAGCAGCCAAAAAGCCCATTCCTGAGTTCTCAAACTCTAGTATGTATCAAAATCACCTGGAGAGTGCTAGAACAGATTGCTGGGCCCCACCTTCACAGCTCCGATTCAGTCTAGTGAGATGGGGTCTAAGAATTTGTACTGTTAATAAGTTTCCAGGTGATAATGACATGGCTAGTCTGGGGACCACACTTTGAGAACCAGTGTTCTACAGTTACCTGATTAATGGTTTGAGTGGTTCTGCATGATCTATTGTAATAAGGATTGTGCTGTGGAAAGATGTAGCAAGTATCAAGCAAAAATTTGATGTGCATAAGTTTTAACCTTCTTTGTCTCTTGAGCTAGTTTCTGATTTAAGGCTATTTTGTTTGACATAGATATAGCTACCTCTCTGCTTTTTTTTTTTGCAGTTTTTGGCTGAAGCTGAGTTTGAACCCACCACCTCTGGCATATGGGGCCGGAACCCTACTCCTTTGAGCCACAGGTGCCGCCCCTCTCTGCTCTTTTATGGATACCATTTACATGGAATGTCTTTGCTATTCCTCCCTTTCAATCTTTGTGACCTTAACCTTAAGGTTTTTTGTAGATAGCATATACAGTAGAACCTCCATAGCTGACCACCTCCTTAAGTTGTCCTAATTTTCATAGCACCCAGCCGTCATATGTACCCCATGGAAATTCCTCATGTTGACCACCTCCATGTAGTGACCAATTTGTTACAATCCCTTGGATGGTCAATTTAATGATTACAAGTCTTTTGATTGGAGACTTTAATCCAATTTTTTGAAGTATTTAAAGAAATTTTCATAGGAAAAGAACATTTTGTGTGTGATTTTGTTAGTTGTTTTCTGTCTTTTAATTTTCCTTTTTTTTATTTGTGTGTGTATTTTAATTTCTTTTATTTTTTCCTTTTGTGTATCTTTTTTTTTTTTTTTCTTTAGACAGAGTCTCACTATGTCGCTCTCGGTAGAGTGCTATGACATTACAGCTCATAGCACCCTCAAATTCTTGGGCCTAAGGCAGTGCCTATAGCTTAGCAGCTAGGGTGCCAGTCGCATACACTGGAGCTGGCCAGTTCAAATTTAGCCCAGGCCTGCCAAACAACAATGACAACCACAACCAAAAAATAGCTGGATGTTGTGGCAGGTGGCTGTACTCCCAGCTACTTGGGAGGGTGAGGCAAGAGAATCGCTCAAACCCAGGAGTTGGAGGTTGCTGTGAGCTGTGACACTATGGCACTCTACCAAGGGCAACATAGTGAGACTCTGTCTCAAAAAAAAAAAAAATTCTTGGGCTTAAGTGATTCTCTTGCCTCAGCCTCCCAAGTAGCTGGAACTATGGGTGCCCACCACAACACCTGGCTATTTTTGTTTTTTTGCTTGTTGTCATTGTTGTTTAGAGGCCTGGGCTGGGTTCAAACTCTCCAGCCCTGGTGCATGTTGCCAGCACCCTAACCACTGAACTATAGGCACTGAGCCATTTTCGCGTATCTTCTATAGATATTTCTTTGTGCTTGCCAGCAGGCTTACATAAAATATTCTATAGTTATAAAAGTTTATTTTAGCTGATGAACACCTTCATTTAAGTTGCTTATGAACACCTTTTACTTTTAATCCCCCCACTTCATTATTGACATCACAATTCCCATATTTTTATGTTGTATATTGATTAATACATTTTAATAGTTACTTATATTTAAATATTTTTGTACTTTAACTTTTACATCAACATTAAAAGTTATTTTCACACCACTGCTTCAGTATTACAATATTTTGCATTTGTCTCTTTATATTTACCCTTACCAACAAGTTTTGGGGTATAGTATTTTTGGTTGGCAGTTCTTTCAGGACTTTGAATTTATTATCCCATTTCTGTAAGGTTTCTGTTGAGAAATTGGTTTATAATCTTTTTTTTTTTTTTTTGCAGTTTTTGGCCAGGGCTGGGCTTGAACCCACCACCTTTGGCATATGGGGCTAGAACCCTCCCTACTCCTTTGAGCCACAGGTGCTGCCTTGGTTTATACTCTTATGAGGGTTTCTCTGTGCATGACAAGTAAATTTTTTCTTGTCACTTTCAAAATTCTTTTGTGTGTGACCTATGACAATTTGATTGCAAGGTGTTCTTAGTGTGGATTTCTTTGAATTCATCTAATTTGAAATTGGTAGAGCTTCCTAAGTTCGGATATCCATTTTCTTTTACAGATTTGAGAAGCTTTTGCCTTTCTTTCTTTTCTTTCTTTCTTTCTTTCTTTCTTTCTTTCTTTCTTTCTTTCTTTCTTTCTTTCTTTCTTTCTTTCTTTCTTTCTTTCTTTCTTTTGCTTTAAATAACAATAAGCATTTATTATTTGTCACATCACTTATTATTTTTGTGGCTAAGGAAAGTAGCTTGGCTGGATGGTACTGCCTTAGGGTTTCTCATGAGGTTGGTCTGTTGTCTGTCTACCAGGGTGTCAGCCATGGAAAGCCTTAACCAGGGGAGGATAATCCACTTGCCAAGTGGCTTACTCACATGCCTGGCAAGTTGTCTTCTTACTGTGTGAGCCTCTTAAGTAATGGTCTTCAGGAGAAGGATCCCCTATGCAGGCATACCAGAATCTCCATGTGGAATTTTATTTTTTTTGATTTTTTAGTTATTTACCATTAAGAATAATTAACAATCAATATAAAATAAAGGCACATTTTCAAACTCTAAAATAGAATGTCATCTATTCATGAATAATTTGTGATTCTTAACATATTATAATGAGAAGAATAAGAGTTTTAGAGTTAGACAAACTGAGAACAAAGCTCTTTGAGTCAGTTATCAGTAATATGTGCCTATGGAATTTATCCTTTATGCTTAAAATTTTTTTTTTTTTTGGAGACAGAGTTTCACTATGTCACCCTTGGTAGAGTGCTGTAGTGTCATAGCTCACGGCAATCCCAAACTCTTGGATGTAAGCGATTCTCTTGCCTCAGCCTCATAAGTAGCTGGGTCTACAGGTGCCCACCACAATGCCTGGCCATTGGCCATTTTTTTTTTGTTGTTGTTGTTCTTGTTGTCATTGTTGTTTAGCTGGCCTGGGTTGGGCTCAAACCCACCCGTCTTGGTGCATGTGGCTGATGCCATAAACACTGTGCTACAGGCACTGTGCTATGTTTTTAAGTTTTAATTATTACGGATACGTAATAGTTATATATATTTATAGGGTACATGTGATGTTTGACAGAGGCATACAATGTAAATGAATGAAATCAGGTTAATCACAGTATCCATCACCTCAGGCATTTATCATTTCTTTGTGTTAGGAACATTCCAATTCCACTCTTTTAGTTGTTTTAGAATATATACCAACTTATTGTTGATTATAGGTATTTTGTTATGCTATCAAATATTGGTCATTCTATTTAATAATCTAACTATAATTTTGCCTAACCATACCCACTCTGTCCACTCCTCCCTGCTATTCTTCCCAGCCTCTGGTAACCTTCATTGTCTGTCTCCATGAGATCATTTTTAATATTCAGTTCTCAAATGTGAAAGAGAAAATGTGAGATTTGTCCTTCTGTACTTGGCTTATTTCACTTAACACAATGTTCTCTAGTTCCATCCATGTTGTTGTAAATAGCAGGATTTTATTCTTCTTATGGCTATATAATATTCTATTGTGCATATTTACTGTAATCTTTTCTATCCATTTATCCACTGATGGATGGCTATTGTGAATAGTGCTGCAATGAATATAGGAGTGTAGATATCTTTTCAATATACTGAATTCCCCTCTTTTGAATATACACCTAGCAGTTGGATTCCTGGGTCATATGGTAATTCTTTGAGGAACATCCATGCTGTTCTCCCTAGTAGTTTTCACTAATTTTTATTCCCACCAAGAGTATATGAGGGTTCCACTTTCTCCGCTTCCTCACCAGCATTCATTATTTCCTGTGTTTTGGATAAAAGGCATTTTTGACTGGAGTGAGATGGCTGCTATTTTTTTGAATGAATTTTCTGGTTCCCTTTCTCTCTCTTCTACTTCTAAAATGCCCGTAATGCATATATTGGTCAGTTTGATGGCATCCCATATATCTCTTAAACTTTCTTCAGTCTTTCTCATTCTTTTTTTTTTTTTCCTGTTTTTTATTCCCCTCTGACTGGATAATTTCAAATGATTTGTCTTTGAGTTTGCTGATTATTTCTTCTGCTTTGTTTAGTCTACAATTGAACATTGAAAATTCCATTGAAAATTTTAGTTCAGTTACTGTATTTTTTCTGCTCAAAGATTTCTGTTTGGTTCCTCTAAAAATTTTCTGTCTCTTTGTTGAAATTCTCATTGTTTATGTGTTGGTCTCCTGAGCTTGTTGAGCATCTTTATGACGGTTGTTCTGAATTCTCTGCCAGGTAATTCACATTGCTCTGTTTCATGAGGGCCCACTTCTAGAGCTCTGTCTTATTTCTTTGTTTGTACAATGTTTCTTAGTTGCTTCATCTTTCTTTACTGTTTGTGTTGGTATCTGTGCAGTAGAAAAAAATAATCATTTCTCTTAGTCTCCACAGACTTGTTTCATTTGGAAGAAGATCCTAAGCAAACAGTGTGGTTGGGTTCTGTGGGCTTCTCAAACCATCATGAAGTCCCAGCTGCTATGTTTCTTTTTAGCAGCCCTCAGGCATCAACAGTATGATGGGTTTTGTCAGTACTTTCAGACAGTTGAGACAGTGGATAGGCTCACTGACATCTCCAGAAGAGCTAGAATATAGAGTGCATGGTCCAGTTTCTTCCCAAGTAAGAAATTAGGATCTGAGTTGGTTTTATTCAACTTCTTGCTTTGCAATGAGCCTATTGGAAAATCTATGACAAGTGTTTTCATGCTAATCCAAACCACCATCTTTATTTTCAAACCATGCTCTCCTAACCCCATCATTCTACTCCCATTTTCTTTTCTCATCTGAAACCTCTGGTAGCAAATGAATGGCAAAAAGGAATGGGAGAGAAGCTTCAAGAACAATTTAGTTAGATGTACACAAGCAATTTCACTGTCAAATGGGAGGAAAATAATAATACAGCAAAACTGGAGGATCGTGTCCTTTTTATTTAACTACAGGGACAAATAACATTAGATTTATTCAAATCTAATTCCTTTACTGTGAGTTTTAATCAAATTTTTTACTACTGATTGTCAATCCAACATTTTTAATTTAGAGAAGTTTGGGGAATCCTTTCTAACACAACTTTCTCTTTTCCATCAAGCTCTCATAGTCTCTTGAAATCCCATTATCTTAGATCTTGATACGGAAAGACTCTATTTGGCTTATGTCAACAACTGCCCCAAACTGATAATTAGGTTTGCTGTTTTAGTCTTATCAAACCTTTAAGTAATGTAAAGTTTATCTTAATTTTTTGAAACGCATTGGCTCCTTAGCAAAGCTGCAGTCCGGAAGGGCTGTCAACTGCTAGGATAATCACCACCCTAGATGAGTTCCTAGATTGACACCCCATCTGAGTAAATCTTAGCATGTTACAAACAGTAGATCTTCTAATTTTCCCAAAAATTCTCAGCCAAAAAAAAAACTTGAACAGTAATGTGATCAGAAACTTTCTGCTGTTATCTGATGTATCCACGCTAGAGACAGAGGTAACCAAAGGTAAGCAATACCTTAAGTTAGTTTGTTTCACTTTTCACATCTTCATTCATGTAGTTATCATACTTCCTGCTCTGATTAAGTCTGGTGTAATTTTCGTAACAATGAATAGATTATGTATAAATTATGGAGTGCATTTTTATAATCCATATTGCAAATGGCTAAGTGGAGCTTGAAAATAGGATCATGTTCAATACCAGACTGAATAAGGACACAAACTTAATTAGAAATATTTGAATGAGGAAAGAGATGTAATGCAAAATAGTAGTTATGAATATTAACATAGATCCTTATGTTTAAAGGCTTGTAAGAAATAAGACTAACACAAAAGAAATAAGATTGTACACTTAAATCTCAACAATCATCACAAGGGACAGAATACTATAATAACAAAATTAGAAGATGCGTACCTTCTTGGTAACATAATGAGCATGTTTGTATAATAGTGCATACTTCCTGCTTCTTAATGGTTTTTAATGGCTCTATTGAGACATGTATTTTTTATATTGTCTACAAGATTTGATAATGCTAATTGCATCATCTAAATTTAGAAGTACACTTTACCATTTTATGATTTTCCTTTTAATAATATAATTATGCATATGCATACATATTCATGTAGACCTTGAAAAGTCATCTAAAATATGTATGCATGACTCTTTTAGCTTTTGGAATTAAACTTCATGAATCTTGGGATATTGTTTTCCAACTATGTGTAGTAGAGTTAACCTATTAGAAATCTAAAATATGCGATAAAGTAACTATATTTGTGAGGGCTGACCTAACACAACATTTAGAAATTAGCAGCTTTTATCCGCTCATTCAGAGGAACAAAAACAAACAAAAAGACTAAGATGTCAAAGACTAAAAAACTTGTCTATAAAGTCCAATTTTTATGTGACATTTTCCTACAAAGGTCAAGTGGATATTGATTTTTCTTTGAATACTCAGCATGACCCCAAGGATGTTTATATGGAATTGTGGTTGGTGGAATTAGGTGTCATCTTAGGAATTAGACACATGTGCTTCCATCCTGTCTTTGTCTTAGGCCATCTGAGCATATGTCTGACATCTTCCTGAAGTTGTTTTCTCTAAGGAAAAGATTATAACTTCAATTCCATTTACTGTAGAGCTTTTTAGAATCACCAAGTTAGTTAGCTGACTTGACTCTACAAAGTTGTGTATGAAACTGACATTATTACATGTTCAGTTTATAGCTCTCTAGTGGTCACAGGCTGAATTGTGTTTACCCTTTCTCAAGTTGATACATTGAAGTCCTAACCCCCAGGAGCTGAGAACGTGACTATATTTGGAGGTAGGGTCTTTAAAGAGATCAATTACATTAAAATGAGGTTCTTAGGGTAGGCCCTGTTCCAATAGGAGTGGTGTCCATATAAGAAGACATTTGGACAGAGACATACACAGAGGAAGACATCAGAGGACACAGCAGAAGAAGGCCGTGTAGAAACCCCAGGGAGAGACCTCAGAAGGAGCCAATGATGCTGGCACCTTGATCTTGGACTTCTGGCCTCCACATTTGTGAGAAAATAATTTTTTCTTTGCTTGTGTAAGCCACTTAGTCTGTGGTACTTTTTAATAGCAGCATTAGCAAACTAATACACCAATTCAGAAATATTTTGAAAAGAAAGATATAAGACTACTATCCTTCATTTATCACAAGTCTCTAGATGATCACTCCAACATATTAATAAAAAATCTCAGATTTTTTTCAAAAGAAATTTATATATACAGAGTCCCTTAAACAACATGGGTTTGAACTGTGTGAGTTCACTTACACCTGGATTTCCTTCTGCCTCTCCCACCCCTGATACAGCCAGACTAACCTTTCTGCTTCCTCCTCTCCTCACTTACTCAATTTGAGTGTGATGAGGATGAAGACTTCATGATGATTCCCTTCCACTTAATGGATAGTAAGTATATTTTATATTTATTATGATTTTCTTTCTTTCTTTTTTGACCCCTGAGGGTAAACAGTGATACTATACAGTGTACTATATTCAATAAATTTCATGAGATAGTCAATACTTTATTACAAAATGGGCTTTGTGTTAGATGATTTTGCCCAACTTTAGGCTAATATGAGTGTTCTGAGCACATTTCAGGTAGATTAGGCTAAGCTATGATGTTAGGTAGGTTATATATACGTTAAGTGCATTTTTTACTTAATGATATTTTCAACTTACTATGGGTTTATCAGGACATAACCCCATTGTAAGTCAAGGAGCATCTGTGTATGTGTATATGCAAAGATAACAGAATACTCTAACTAGAAATATGACAATGTCACTCCAAAACATAAGCAACAAATGTAAGAAAGAAGAGAATTTTTTAAAGCATGAAGAATTTAACAATAACTCATAGCTTATGAAGAAGATAATAACATAATATAGAAACCTTCATTATCTCCCACAAAGAAAGCAGCACTGTTATCCCCATTTTAAAATGGTGACATCAAGCTGCCCACTTATATATGACTCAGAGCTACTGATAATAATAATTGTAATAACAAAGTATCAAGGATTTATTGAATGCTAACTATGTAACAGGCACTATACTAAAGTCTCAAATGGTTCATTATCTTTAACGCTCACGACAACCCTCTAAATTAGGCATAGGCAAATGATGAAACTTGTAGAAATCAAGTTCAGAGATGCTACTGATATACAAAAGATTTGGAACTCTGTTACATAAGAGATAAATTGTAGCTGTTGGGCTAATGTTATATATTTTTAAAAGCCTGAATCCCTGGCCATTACTGTGTCTACTGACTGTGAAACTCTCACCTGATGGCGTTTCTAGATTGAAGGCATCCATAAGTTTTGACAATAGTTCTTGCATTTCCTCTTCTTCCAGCTCATCCTTTTTCTTTTTGATGATACCTGTTTCTTTCCTTTCTGTGGGTGCCAGAGCAGGACTGCTCATTTCAGCAGGGGCCATTTGGAGGGTGTCCTGGGATGGTCCCTTCTGACAAATGGATGGGGAGCTAAGCATTTCCTTTGGCATCTTTTGTGCTTGGCTTTGTGCCCCAATGCTTTGCACAGTGGCCTCTGGTGATGCTGAATTTGGAAGTCCATGCTCAGCATTTGCTTGACTTCTGTGACTTCTGTCCATGTTGGTGGGGTTAGGGAGAGGTTCCCATGCTGCACCATCCTCAGGGGAGTTCTTAATCTGGAAAGAGTCTCCTCCCTCCCGATACCTTTCAGCTGAAGAATGGTCAACCTTGGATGCCAAATTTTGACTGGAAGAAGATGAAGGATGAAGTGGCTGCAACATCGCCTAGATGAAGAAAACTTTATTTATGAAGAAATGAATATTTATCTTACTTTTTCAAAATGTGTTATATTTTATTATCCCAATAGAACATTCTAAAGGAAGATTTTTTTCTCTTCTCTAAATATACTATTATTATTATTTATTTTATGCTGATAATTTCATGTCAACCTAAAACTCTCTATAAGCGTTGGAACAGCTCAGGTTCTAAAACACCACAGAGAATAATCATAAGAAATTTTGGAACAGGAGGCTGAGGCAAAAGAATTGCCTAAGCCCAGGAGCTGGAGGTTGCTATGAGTTGTGATGCCACAGCACTCTATTGAGGGAAACAAAGTGAGACTCTATCTCTGAAAAAAAAATAAATTTGGGGAAATTCTAGGTTCTAAAAAAGCCCATTTCATAAGGAATTTCTGAGAACACAAGCATATGTCGAATTGTTAGATAAAATTGTTACAATAAAACATGTTGGGTGGTGCCTATGGCAAAGGAGTAGGGTGCTGGCCCCACATGCCAGAGGTGGCAGGTTCAAACCCAGCACTGGCCAAAGACTGCAAAAAGCAAAGCAAACAAACAAACAAAAACATGTTCATGATGATCTTTCTAGGAAGTGTGTTGTGAGAGGCTTCATGATAAGCCACAGGTGTTAAGTCTGGTAACATGCTCTAAGTAAAGCAATTCTCAAAGTGTGGTCCATAGACCCTGTGAGATCCATGAGACCCCTTCAGGGATCTGTGAAGTCAAAATCATTTTCATAATGATGCTTGGATGTTACTTTGCTGTTCACTGCGTTGACACGTGCACCGATGGTGCAAAATTAACAATAGGTAAAGCTGTCGGTGTGTTGGCACAAATCAAGGCAGCATCACCAGGGCTGTTTGGGGTTGAGGGTGTGCTTCACCATCACATGCCGGAAATTAGAACAAAATGCTAGTTCTACTTAAGTATACCTTTGATGGAGTAGCAAGAGTTCTTCATTTTAAAAATAGTAGCACATGTCTTCTTAATACTGTGTGTGATGAAATGGGAAGTGTACATAAAATACTCTGGATGCATATGGAAATACCACAGTTGGCTCTTGTGCTAAAGAAACACTGACTGACAGACTACAGTTATTCAGCTGTTAGCATTTGGCAAACATTTTCTCAAAAATGAACAAAGTAAGAATGTCACTGCAAAGAAAGCCATTAAGAATATTTGTTGTCAATTATAGCAGTTAAGTTTTAAAGCAAAAATTAGAATGTTGGAAAACTTGCATCTACCCCCATGAGCTTGATAGCCTTCCAATTGTTAACCAACTTTCTGATGAGATTAGTGGTGACATTAATGAGTATGAATTTTTTGTTTGATCTTGTATGATGAAATGGGTGAGCATTAAGATAGCATCACTCAATGAACTACCTTTTCCATGGAACTACAAAGGAGCCATGTATAATGTTAAAAAAAGACGAGTGGGTAGCAGATCCATTCAGAGAGCTACTAAAATGTTGGATTTTAATGAGACAGTGGGAAAATAGATATGGTGTCAGATCCCGTATTGCAGCTACCCTTTAGGAAATTCTCACACAGCGTGTTTTGGTATAGTATCACAGAGAAGTATCCCTATTATCGGAAAGGCTTTTAAAACAGGCCTCTCTTTCTCAAGTGCAAATCTGTGTGAGGCCTGATTTCTTCATGTTTCAACCATGATGTCTTGTAGCAGTGGTAGTAGACTGACTGCTGAAGCAGTGATGAAAATTCAGCTCTCTTTCATTAAACCAGATGCTAAAGAAATTTGTAAAAAATGTAAAACAATGCCAGTTTACTATGTGCTTTGTTTGTTGGTTTGTTTTTGTTTTTTTGAGACAGAGTTTCACTTTGTCGCCCTCGGTAGAGCCCTATGGCATCACAGCTCACAGCAACCCCAAACTCTTGGTTAAGTGATCCTTTTTGCCTTAGCTTCCCAAGTAGCTGGGACTACAGGCACCTCCACAATACCCAGCTATTTTTAGAGACGGGGTCTCACTCTTGCTCAGGCTGGTCTCGAACTCCTGAGCTTAAGCAATCCATTCATTTCAGCCTCCCAGAGTGCTAGGATTACAGGCATGAGCCACCATGCCTTGTGTTTTTAAAAAATACGTATAGTGATTGTTGAAAAGCATTATATATAAAATGGGTTTATTATTTTATGTTTTAGTCAAGAATACATTTTAAATAGCTTTTCAGTTTTAACTTTTATATGTTTAGTAGCAATAAACATAACTCACAAAGTTTCTTGGGGGGGTTTCCTAAAAAAATTTTAAGAATAGATAAGAACTCCTGAGACCAAAAGATTTAAGAACCAATGTCGTGAAGAATCACTTGGCCTTAGGTGTGTTGTTTCTGAATGGCATAGACCCTGCCGTCTTTCAGTGACACCACCTTCACGAAGGGGAAGGACTTGGCATAGTCTGGAGGATGAAGGGGGAGGAGGGCAGGGTAGGGGAAGAGGAGAAGAAGCTGATCAAACTGTTGTGTCAAGCTTCAGGCTACAACTCTCCTTGGCTGGGGGATTCATGGTTAGACCCCCACGTGGTCCCAGTGGCCAGTGTCTCCCAGGTTGCATACCTGTAGGTCCTGTCCCATCTTCTGTAGCTTGGTTTGTAGACTATCTTGGTTGATAGTGAGTTCCTGAATCTTTGTTTCAAACTGGCAACTTCTTTCTTCCTGGGAGGCAAACATCACTTGCAACTTGTCTTTGTATCTGTTTAACTGTTTCTTAAGGAGCCTGAAAAGAGAAGAGATCTGAGTGGCTTGGAAGGGCAAGAGCCCTTGCGAGATTTGCTTCAGTCCTCCCAGTGGAAGAAGACACCAGGGAAGGCTGTGCCTTGACTATTTTTGAACATTGATCACTACCGTTTTATTCTGCTTGTTCACCATGTACAGTGGCCTTTGTGTGGATCATGGACACAATTCCACTAAGCATTTCATCACCTTTGGAGGTGTGTCAGAAAACTCACCAGGCACCTTGTGGCTTACTTTGACAGCATACCCTAACTGGCTACTTACATTCAAATACTGACTTTACTCACTATCCTTTGTCTGGAAACACTCCCTTAAAAAAGACAGTGTACTTTTGTGGCTAAATGCCCAACACTTGACCAGGGACACAGGGAAGGGACCTGATGTGATTAATAAATTGGCGTCTATTTTGGCTTCTCTCTCCAGCTAGTTGTTCAATGGTTTAAGAATGAACTAAGCAGATAGGGTCATTCTTTTAAAACATTAAGTCAGGTCAGGTCACGCTCCTGCTCAGAAGACTGCAGGGGTTCCCCTCATCATTTAGAGGAAACTGAAGTGCTTCTGGAGGTGGAGAAGCTCAGCCAAGATGTTCCAGACACCCCTCCTTCTCATCCCCCGTGTCCCACACATAGCTCCCCTGCCATTTGGAGCTCCTTGCTCCTCTTTGGACACCCCAGGCTTGTTCTCCCCCCACAGTCTCTGCTCCCTGGCTCCCACTGCCAAAGCCCTCCTGCGTCCTCAGGTCAGTGCCCAGTTCCTTCCCCACCTCCCGCAAGTCTGTGCTCAAGGCAAGGGCTAAGATTAAGGTCTATCTGCCTGCTAGAGACTACAAAGCACAACTCCAGCCTCATCTCTAGCACAGCCCTCGGCTTCCTTTTTTCCTTGTCTCTGACTTTTCACCATGCATAATTGCTACAGAAATTGAAGAGTCCAACTTCACACTTCTGGCCATGCTGCATGACACACTGCCTGTGTCACTCATTATTGGACTTACATATCACCTTATTACTTAGTTGCTTATTGCCTCTTTATTTCCTCCTCCCCCCATTTTGTTTATTGCCAGGTCCCCAGGCCCAGCCCCAGCCCTAAAATAGTCCCTGTCACATAGCAGGTACTTAGCATATGATTAAAGTGGGCCAAGTAAATTATGGGCTTATTTGATCATCATTGTGGGTATACTTGTGGAATCTGTGGAAATTGGCTCTCTGGTGTGAAATGCATCTTGTCTCTGTGTTAGAACCTTTGGAATTCCAAAGTGTTATAGAGCATGAGGAGGTGTTGGAATTTTATTTGGGTTCTCCTCTGCCGTAGGCATCTCTGAAAGACAGCCCTCACGCAGACAGTCCCACTCCGGTGAAGCAGGCCTGTGACTCTAATCCTTGGAGTTTCAAGTACATCTTTATGATGGTTTTTTTTCTGAAAAGAAGTCAGCCTGGCGTTTTATATATGGCCAACAACAAAGAAATCCTCAAAAGGCCTCTCTAGATAGTGTTCTTTGTACCTAAAGCATTTTGCTCGGTATGACCAATGAGGGTAGCATTGATCTCTTTCTCCTGGGTTGCCCACCACTGGCGTCCGCTTCCTCCTCTCTGCCCTGGCTCCCGTGGTTGCATAGCACATCTATCCTTTCACAGCCCCGGGGAAGGCAGGCAGAGTCTTGTCAGAAATATGGTCTTTTTCTCACTGTTTTTTTCCTAAAAGTAAAGATTCTAATGGAGTGTTTCTGGCAGACGTGATTCACCTGGTGTCAATATTCTCATCAGCTGGGAGCTCAGCACTTTTCAGGAAAATAGCTGCTATTAGCAAATAGTTCAGGTTATCTGAGGGATAATTCCTCTCAAATGACCTGATATCTGCCTTTCTGAATTTTTGTATCTTTCTATGTATTTCTGCTTTCTGTAGCTAAGCAATTCAAATTTCCCATGTACTTACGAGGCCCTCAAATGAAACACAAATACTCCCTGGGTGAGATAGACACACACAGAGCAGTGAAATATTTACTTTGCTTGATAAGTACCCAGCACAGTGGAGAGTGATAAATAGGTGACTAGTAACTGAATGGTCCTCCTTCTGTTAATATCCTCGCAGATCGTGTTGCTTTTTAAATAATCAGTGATATAATTTTGGTTGTCATTAAACTTGCAGTTAACTATCGTATACATCTCAAGGCTTTTTCACACTACTTGCTGTGAAACTGGGCCTACAGTTGTAGCCCTTTTCTTTAATCCTTTAATATTTGATCTTTTTTAATTGCCCCCTCCTGTTCCAGCTCAATGACCACAGTGTTGACCAATCCCAAGTTAACCAGTCACACAGACAGTCCCTGCGTAAAATCACCGGTCAATAACGTGTTAACAGAGCAGCTGTTCTGGATTCATTTCTCCCAGTCTGCATTTCCAGTTGTCCCCACGTCAGCCTATTTTACTCTTTCTCCCTTCCTCACCTCTCACCTGCTTATGATATAGAATCACTTAGTGCAGCGGTTCTCAACCTGTGGGTCCCGACCCACAGGAGCTGTATTAAAGGGGCATGCTCACTCAGTGTCTCTAACATGTTAACACATTGTTGACCAGTAATTTTATGCAGAAACCATCTATAGGTCACTGGGTAACTCGGGACCAGTTAGCAATGTGTTAAATCTTAGTGATTCAAGATTGTCATTTAGCTTATTATCTAGGCCATTTGTTATCATGTCACACACACCTTTGAGAATCACGCCCTCTACAATTTTATCCGAACTGTTGATAAAAATGACGGTGCATACAGAACAGACGTGGAGCTCCAGGTTGTATTCCATTTAACAACCAGCCTCACACTTTGGTATACTTGGCGGTGATAAATACTTTCTTAGGATAGCAATGATATATGTAGTATACATGGATTTTATAAGAGAATAACTTAGTTTAAAATAATTAGCTTTAAATAATTTAGTTTTTCCATTGAGTTTATTTTTTCAATTTAGTTTAGTTTTGTTTTTGAGACAGTCTCACTCTGTTGCCCTGAGTAGAGTGCCGTGGTATCATTGTAGCTGACAGCAACCTTAAACTCTTGGGCTCAAGAAATTCTCTTGCCTCAGTCAACTGAGTAGCTGGGAATATAGGTGCTTCCCACAGCACCCGGCTATTTTCAGTAGAGATAGGGTCTTGCTCTTGCTTAGTCTTGAACGCGTGGACTCAAGCTATCCACCTGACTGGGGCTCCCAGAATGCTAAGATTATAGGTGTGAGCCACAGGACCCAGCCAAGAATTTATTTTTAAAGAACTAAATTTCAAAATTTCCTTTTTATTTCCACATTTTAAGTTTCAAAATTGTCTTCTTATTGTTATGCTTTCTTTGCTTTTGTTTCTAGTTTCTTTTTCTTATTCCATGAGAAAGAGAAAAATTACTTTTAGCATTTAAATTATTTTGATTTCTTTTTTTTTTTTTGAGACGGAGCCTCAAGCTATCCCCCTGGGTAGAGTGCCATGGCATCACAGCTCATAGCAACCTCCAACTCCTGGGCTCAAGCGAGTCTCCTGCCTCCGCCTCCCAAGTAGCTGGGACCA
>CAUYQV010163334.1:0-13858 GCA_963574575.1 Galagoides demidoff | reverse complement strand
TTTTTTTTTTTTTTTTGAGACGGAGCCTCAAGCTATCCCCCTGGGTAGAGTGCCATGGCATCACAGCTCATAGCAACCTCCAACTCCTGGGCTCAAGCAAGTCTCCTGCCTCCTCCTCCCAAGTAGCTGGGACCACAGGCGCCCGCCACAATGCCCGGCCATTTTTTTTTTGGTTGCAGCCATCATTGTTGTTTGGCGGGCCGGGCTGGGGATTCGAACCTGCCACCTTAGGTGTACGTGGCTGGTGCCTTAGCCGATTGAGCCACAGGCGCCGAGCCGAGTACAGAGTCTTACTATGTCACACTTGCTAGAGTGCGATGGCGTCATAGCTCACAGTAACCTCAAACCCTTGGGCTTAAAATAGTTCTCTTGGCTCAGCCTCCCAAGTAGCTGGGACTACAGGCACCCACCACAAGGCCTGGCTATTTTCTGGTTGTAGTTGTTATTGTTTGGCAGGACCAGGCTGGGTTCCAACCCACCAGACTTAGTGTATGTGGCTGGCACCCTGGCCGCTGAGCTACAGGCGCCAAGCCTGTCACATTATATACCTTAATACACACCAGTTTTATTAGTCAATGAATTATTATACCTCCATAAAGCTGGGGGGAATAAAAGAATTAGTGTAAAAAGTATATTGACTGAGGGCAAGTTCCACAGAAAAAATAGCCCCATTAGAATGAAATTCAAGGCTCGGCGCCTATAGCTCAGTGGTTAGGGCGCTGGCCACATACACTGGAGCTGGCAGGTTTGAATCCAGCCCTGGCCTACCAAACAATGGTAACTACAACCAAAAAATAGCTGGGCATTGTGGCGGGTGCCTATAGTCCCAGCTACTAGGGAGGCTGAGGTAAAAGAGTTGCTTAAGCCCAAGAGTGCAAAGTTGCTATGAGCTGTGATGAAACAGCACTCTACTGAGGGTGACAAAGTGAGACTCTGTCTCAAAAAAAAAAAAGTACAATGAAATTCAAAGAGAGTTATACACCTGATCTTGCCTTTTCTACACACTAGAATTATGACTATATTCATTCAATAGGATTACCCCCATGCTAGAATTTTTTTTTTAATAATATCCAATTGAGTTTTGTTTTTGCAGTTTTTGGCCAGGGCTGGGTTTGAACCCACCACCTCTGGCATATGGGGCCGGCACCCAACTCCTTGAGCCACAGGTGCCACCCTCCAATTGAGTTTTTTAACCTACAACATGATGACAAAAGCAGAAGCGTCAGCAGTACTAAGGATTTCCATAAAACACAGGATATAAGATGGCTCCTCCAAAATCAACCCATAATGGATTACAGAGATCAAGGTCACCCCAAAATAATGATTCTCCAAGTTTTTGAACATTAGACTCAGCTGGTACATTGGCTTAAAATCAGATTCCTAGGCCCTGGCCTCACAGACTGTCACTCAAACCCTCAGAAAGGAGATCCAGAAATCAGATTTTTGAACCAATACACAAATCGATATGAATCTAATGCTTGTGTTCAATAGCTCACCCTTTAAGAAACACTGCCCTAAAATGATGGGAGGACTACCGGACACCACCCCCCAAACTTGAATTAACAAGATCTGCAGGCTCAGTGCCTGTGGCTCAAGTGGCTAAGGCACCAGCCACATATACCTAAGGTGGCAGGTTCGAATCCCCAGCCCGGGCCTGCCAATCAACAATGACAGCTGCAACCAAAAAATAGCCAGGCGTTGTGGCGGGTGCCTGTGGTCCCAGCTACTTGGGAGGCGGAGGCAGGAGACTCGCTTGAGCCCAGGAGTTGGAGGTTGCTATGAGATGTGATGCCATGGCACTCTACCCAGGGGGATAGCTTGAGGCTCCGTCTCAAAAAAAAAAAGAAAAGAGACAGAGCCTCTTTAGCTGCTTGAGCTACAGTGCTGATCTCTCATCTGCTTCTCTGCTGATTGAGTCGGTGACAGCCAGACGGACTCCTTGGTTCGGCAATAATTCCAGAACAGATGGGGCCCCGAGCCAGTGTGGCAAGGACAGAGGGCTGCTGCAGCCTGGCGTGGTGTCTCCAGTGTCTGTGGTGTCCTGTGGCCCCCACGGCTGGTTGGAGCCTCGACGTCCTCCAGCTCAGACACGTTCTGTGTGTGGCCGCAGATGGCGTCCTTTTGGCTGGTGTGGCCCAAAGTTTCTTCTCCTGTCTTCCTAGGACTGTGACAAAGCTTCTCTGTGAGATCATCAAACACCCCTCACATGCCCCCCCAAGCCCAGCGGCGTGGGGTGCCCTGGAAGGGTGAGCACATGTGGAGAGCTGCAGCACATTGGCACCGAGAGCCTGGGACGCCTTTCTCTGACAGAATACTTCGCATTCCCACAGGGTGACCTCAGGCCGACTCAGCCTGTCCCTGACTCTGAGCCAGCCGGAGACTTCCTGCGGCTTCCTGTTTAATTTTCACCCTTTTGCATTCTCTTCACCTCCGATCCCCAGGGACAGGAGATGGCGGTGCGGGAAGGAGGGGCGGCTGGGTTTGTTTCCTCATTTCTGCCTGCTTTCCTGCAAGCTGCCTCTGACTTCTGCCTTCCGGCTCCAAGGGGGCTTAAAGGCCCTCTTAGAGTTTGACACCCGCCCCCCTTCAGGCCTCAGTTTCGTGGCCTCCCCTATTCCGACTTTCCTTCCTGTTCTCAAATCCACAGACCCCTCCCGTAATGGCCTTAATAGCCAGCACTGTGGGCTTGCTGTGTACCTGGCACCCTTTCAAATGCTTTGCCTGCATTAACCCACTGAGGGTTCACAGCTGCCCTCACTGTCCTTTCCTCCAGATTAAAGTTGGGAAAGATGCCTCAGTCTCTTGCCTGAGGCCGTCCACCCTCCTCCCGTTCTCTGCAAGACACAGCAGAAGCGCTTCCTTGTCCAAATAAACAAGGAGCAGTTGATCCAAGAAGCGAAGGACCCACCTAGTAAGTTGTAACGGTTCTAATCTGCTACTCAAAGGTTTGGCTCCTGCTTAATTAAGTAAGTCATTTTGAATTTTTGTCAAGAGGCAGGTAAAGTGGAAAGGGTACACAGGCTTTGAAGTTAAAATCCCTGTTAAGCCACCTGCTTAGCTATATGACCCTGGACAAGTTATTTAGCCAGGCTGAGCTTCCATGCTCTTAGCTATACAAAAATGATAAGATGGTAATACCTACCTCGCTTAGGTAGTGCGACTTTAAAAGATACTTCAGGGCAGGTGCAGTGGCTCAGGGCTGTAATCTCGGCACTTTGGAAGGAGGAGGCAGAAGGTTCACTTGAGGACAGGAGTTCCAGCCCCGCCTGTGCACCATAGCAAGACGCCACCCATCTCTACCAAAAAAATTGTAAAATTTAACCAGGTATGGTGGTATACTC
This sequence comes from Galagoides demidoff, assembly GCA_963574575.1. NCBI lineage: Eukaryota > Metazoa > Chordata > Mammalia > Primates > Galagidae > Galagoides > Galagoides demidoff. The sequence goes on along the minus strand of CAUYQV010163334.1, from coordinate 10,517 downwards.
CTGGAGTCCCAGGTACTTGGAAGACGGAGGCAGAAGAATCAGTGGAGCCCAGGAGTTTGAAGTCATAGCAAGCTGTGATCATGCCACTGTACTCCAGCCTGGGAGACAGAGTAAAACCCTATTTAAAAAAAAAAAAAAAGATATTATATGTGAAGCACTTAGTACACTGCCTGACACAAAAAAGATAATAAATGAGAAGAGTTTTTCCGTATTTTCCAAAATAAAACCTTACATAATTACATCTACCTTTAAATAGCGTGGCACACTGTGCCTCTCAAATAGTACTACTCACGTACTCTACTTTTAAAATCATTTATACCCCTGTCAGCTTCTGCCCAAGGAATAGTATAATTTGGGATGTACCTGGACAGGGAAACAATTTTTCAAATTTAAATTACTTGTTAGTGATCAAGGAACAAGCAAAGGATGAGAGGTCTTCACATAGGCCAAGTGAATTTATTTCTTGTGGCTGCTGTAGCAAGTTACCATGCTGGTTTAAAACAACCAAAATTTGGCCAGGCACAGGTGGCTCATACCTGTCTGTAATCCTAGCACTCTGGGAGGCCAAGGTAGGAGGATCCCTGGAGCTCAGGAGTTCGAGACCAGACTGAGCAACAGCAAGAGTAATGACCCCGTCTCTACTAAAAATAGAATAATTTAAAAAAATAAAATAAAAATAGAAAAATTAGACAGGCTTTGTTGTGGACACCTGTAGTCCCAGCCACTCTGGAGGCTAAGGCAGGAGGATCACTTCGGTCCTGGAGTCTGAGGTTGTGGTGGGCTACAAGAATGCCACTGCACTCTACCCAAGGTGACAGAGGGAAACTCTGTCTCGACACAACAACAAAAGGGAAAAAACCAGTGTGATGGGCAGACAGGTGGCAAGCAAGACCACAGGCAGCGTCAGATTGGATGGCAACCCATGAGTTGTGATTTCAGGGTCCATCAACGCAAGCTGAAAGACCTCCTGTCACCTGTTCAGACATTGTATTATCACCCTGTGCAGTGCAGTTTTCCACACCAGTTTGTTCTTTTCATCCTATTTTGCTGTTATCACACCATCCAGAGTAAAGAAACAGCTAGATACCCACCTGGTACTCACAATTATTGGAAGTGGAACGGAGGCAAACAAACGTAATAAGCTTAATGTGATGTGACACTTCTAATTGAATTGTATTGCTTTTTTTTGTACCCTCTTTGCTATTGAAGTCCACACATCTTGATATATATGCAGAGAGGAAAAGAACGACATCGATCTCTACATCCAGTGAATCTGTCTAAAGCTTTTGTATTTCTAAATGTACCTTATTCCCATCAGCCTAGGAAATGTTTCTCCAACCACTCTTAACAGAATGCTTTCTTCCCAAGAACTTTAATACTCACCACTCAGAGCATCTCATTTCATTCTCACGACATCCCCAAAAGAGCACACACAATTATCATCTGTGTTTTTCAGACAGAAAGATGAAGTCGTGCTCGGGTGAAGAAAATGAACGTAAGGAGAAGTGAGGTACCTGCACAAAGGGATATGGTCAGAAAGAGAAGCAGAACCCACAGCCTGTGCTCCAGGCCAAAAGGAAATGTTTGCTAAAACATCTGACACAAAAGAATAAAGCCAAACACAACACAACAAGCCAATCAGACAAAGCCAGGGAGTTTCATTTCATAGGACAAACGAACAGGTTTTAACAACAAATCAATGGAAGTAGGGAACAGGGTATAGGCATGGACACCGGCAACAAAGATGCTTACAAGGCATAAAAATCAAAAGCAACGTGGCAACTTTGGATAGTAATTTGACAAAACAACCTTAAAAAAAAAATTTAAGCTGGGCATGGTGGCCCGTGTCTCTAGTCCCAGCTACTGCAGAGGCGGAGGCAGGAGGATGGCTTAAGTTCAGGAGTTCAAGTTTACAGTGAGCTATGATGACACCACTGCAGTCTAGCCTGGATGACAGGGTGAGACTTTAACTCTAGAAAAGGGGAAAAGGTAAAATGAAGTACTTACCTTACATAATGAAAATTATCATTCCCCGTTAGCATAATCTGTTTTCTGAGTTTACTGATACCATGTTATTATTAAATAGACATCAATAGACGTTGTACATATTTTAAATACCTTTGTTTTTCTTCTGCTTTATGATAATACTTAATTCTTTAAGTATGCATGTGACTGTGGGAAGTGAAATAATAGTAGGTTAATACAATAATATGTAAAAGAAATATAGGAAAGATTTACATTTTGTTTGTTCAATTCCCACCAACTTTTTTTTTTTTTGAAACGGAACCTCAAGTTGTCCCCCTGGGTAGAGGGCCATGGCATCACAGCTTACAGCAACCTCCAACTCCTGGGCTCAAGCGAGTCTCCTGCCTCCGCCTCCCAAGTAGCTGGGACCACAGGTGCCCACCACAACACCCGGCTGTTTTTTGGTTGCAGCCATCATTGTTGTTTGGTGGACCCGGGTTGGATTCGAACCCACCACCTTAGGTGTATGTGGCTGGGGCCTTAGCCACTTAAGCCACAGGCGCCGAGCCTCCCACCAACTTTTTTCAGTGATAGGGTATATAAAATAATTTTCTTATGTTATGAATAACACCATGATGTTGATCCCTTTAATTGTACTGGAGATTTTTTCCCCTTAAGAAAAAGTGGTATTTTATATTTTCTTATAATAATTTCATTCTTCCCTTTTTCTTCTATTTTTCTCTGATATTTTTCTGATGTAGCCTCAAATCATTTCCAAGTATAAGATGGCTTTGTAAAGATGTCTACATATGATGTGAGATGATCATTATCATTTTTTCTCTCCTACCTTTTTATCAAATAAAGCCAGCCAAGAGTGATGTAACAGTTGCCAAAGAAACAAAAGGCATCCCGGCTATGCCTTGCAGGGGGAGCTCACAGCTTGCAGCTGCTAAAAAGCAAAAAAAGACATAGCTGCGAAGCTGTGCTGTTCTTCCTTGCTTGGAAAGAAAGTTAGGCCACATAGATGGTTGGAGATGACCTTCAAGGAAGACACAATGTCAGCATCCTGCCAAGTCACACACAAGAACATAAAGTCTATAATGACAGTTAAAAATCTTTCTTGCCCCAATACATTATGTCAGCCCTGTTATAAACAACAATAATAGCACAGAAAATATCTGACCCTTTCCCACTGGTTAAGAGTTAGATTGCCAATTCCTCCAATTCCTGGCTAATTGCTTGAGTTTCTGATAAACAATGAATATTCAGAAACCTTGTTATGAGAAGGGATTTGTAATTCACAGATAAATGAAAATAAGGTACATGTCCAGATATGACCAAGCTCAGGGCAACCTCAGACTCTTGGGTTCAAGTGATTCTCTTGCCTCAGCCACCCAAGTAGCTGGGACTACAGGCACTTGCCACAATGCCTGGCTGTTTTTAGTGATGGGGTCTGGCTCTTGCTCAGGTTGGTCTCTAACTCCTGAGCTCAGGCAATCCACCCACCTTAGCCTCCCAGAGTGCTAGGGTTACAGGCATGAGACACCATGCCTGGGCCCTCTATATTCCATTTTATAGATGATGAACTGGAACTCAGAAAGACTTAACGATTAGCCTAGTGTCACATAATTAATAAGCGTCAGGAACTATAAACCCAGAAATGTCTGGCAGTAAAGTCCATGCTTTTAACCACCATGCTATACTTTGAAGGGAGAGAAAAATAAGTAGCCAGTTATGAAAATTCCTGTGTTACCTGGTATCCATCTGCACACTCAGCTGTGCCATTCACTGACCCAACACGGATTGTACACTTACAATGTATCCCAGACAACAGTGGAAGCTGTGGCTCTTCCATGTGAGAACTGCAGAATTAAACTGAAAATAATTTTAATACCTGCAAGAATTGTGCATGTCTCCCAGACAGGAAATTTAGGAGAGGAACAAGGCAGAATTCTGTCAAGTTCAATGATCTTTAGAGCTAAGAAAAAAGATCAGCATGCAAAATCCAGTCAATGTGTGTGGGCTTGCAGAGACCGTGATGAGAAAGAAGATTTGGTAATTTAGAAGTTGAATTTAAAAGATGTGGAATTATTACTCTTTAAGTTGTGGAATCACCGATGTAGCACCCAGCGGAGGGCTCAGGGTATTCCTACCATGTTGTAGACATAGATTCTGTTGCTTTCTCCCAAAAAAATTACCTTGAGAATTATCCCCAACTGGGATTATTCTTTAGTAGACAAACATTTTTAACATTGGGAGGATTTAGGATGAAGTATAGAAATATTTAACAGAATGAAACTTGTACTACTAATATTTTGATGTTAAGAAATCTGTCGGATTGGCACCTGTGGCTCAATCGGCTAAGGCGCCGGCCATGTACACCTAAGGTGGTGGGTTCAAATCCCCAGCCCGGGCCACCAAACAACAATGATGGCTACAACCAAAAAATGGCCGGGCATTGTGGCGGGCGCCTGTGGTCCCAGCTACCTGGGAGTCTGAGGCAGGAGACTCGCTTGAGCCCAGGAGTTGGAGGTTGCTATGAGCTGTGATGCCATGGCACTCTACCCAGGGGGATAGCTTGAGGCTCCGTCTCAAAAAAAAAAAGAAAAGAAATCTGTCCATATTAATAATGTAGTACTCACAATACATGCTATGGACCGAATGTTTGTATCTCCCCCCAAAAATTAATATTTTGAACAGGCATGGATGCAGAGAGAAAGAAATGCTGACACACTGTTGGTGGGACTGCAAATTTGTACAACATCCATGGAACCCAGTATGGATATTCCTCAAAGAAATAAATGTAGACCTGCCGTTAGATCTAGCAATCCCACTGCTGGCTATCTACCCAAAAGAAACAGAGTCATTCTCTCAAAAAGACACCTGCACTCTAGCCTGGACAACAGAGCAAGACCCTGTCTCAAAAATTAAACAAATAGGTTTGGCGCCTGTGGCTCAAGTGACTAAGGCCCCGGCCACATACACCTAAGGTGGCAGGTTCAAATCCAGTCCAGGCTGCCCAACAACAATGACGGCTGCAACCAAAAAATAGCCGGGTGTTGTGGCAGTCATCTGTGGTCCCAGCTACTTGGGAGGCAGAGGCAGGAGACTCGCCAGAGCCCAGGAGTTGGAGGTTGCTGTGAGCTGTGATGCTACGACACTCTACCCACAGGGACAGCTTGAGTCTCTGTCTCAAAAAAAAATAAAAAAACTAAACAAATAAATAATAGAATAATAATACTTCTAAATTAGCCTTAAAAGAAAGAATTGGATTTTGTGATATGTAACCTAAATGAATAACTTTTAAAATCAAAGCAACCCCCCTGAATGAGCATTCTTTTATTTTCATTTCAGTTTAATGTGAGGTTACAAACAACCACGTCACAATATTGGCATTTCTTAGGTAGAATCCCTCTTGTAGTTATGTCCTGCACCCAAAAAGTGTCCTGTATACCCCTATGCCATGCCTATTCAGTGGGAGCACCCCAAAACCTTCCTCTAGGGCGGCACCTGTGGTTGAGTGGGTAGGGTGCCGGCTCCATATACTGAGGGTGGTGGGTTCAAACTCTGCCCAGGCCAGCTAAAACAGCAGTGGTAATTGTAACAAAAAATAGCTGGGCACCTGTAGTCCCAGCTACTCAGGAGGCTGAGGCAAGAGAATCACTCAAGCCCAAGAGTTGGAGGTTACTGTGACCTGTGACAAAATGGCACTCTACCCAAGGCAACAGAGTGAGACTCTGTTTCAAAAAAAATAAAAAACCCTCCTCTGCTCCCCCTTCCTTCATTTCCTTATCCTCCAACTTGAAATGAGTCTTTCTCCTATCTGGGTGTGAATGAGACTGTCTCCTGGCTTAATACTGGTATCCAAATGAACATTTCTGTGGACAAAACTACCTTCAGGAATACCAAAAATCTGTTATTTAACACCACGTACAGTGCTAGGCACAAAGAAGAGAAGGGAATCCTTCCCCTGGAAATCCTTCTAGTCTAAGTAGGGAAAAGCACAGACAATTAACTACAACACAATAGGGGCTATAATGGAGATACATACAAAAGTAGGTTGGAATCTAAGAAAAGGGGCACCTATCCCAGGGGTCAGGCAAAAGGTTCACACAGCAAGAACTGAAGATGGTACGAATGTGCAGGCAGTTCTGGGTTACAAACGAGATAGGTTCTATAAGCCTGTTCTAAGTTGATCTTGTATGCTGAATTAGAATAAGTAGATTTACCTATTACCGGTAATAACCTCCATTTATAAGAGCGAGTCATACATAAATCCATAAACTGGATGTTTGTAACTCAGGGACTGCCTGTACTAACAGCAGATAAAATGGGGGCGGGGGGCACATTTCAAATGGGGGTAAAGTCACGGTCCTGAGTCAACCATCAGCTGAAGTCAGCTAGGTAGGCAGGGCCCGTACAGGAAAGAACTGGGGAAAGGCATTTCCACTTTTCCCTGTAGGCAATGGCAGGAACATCGAAGAATTTCCTCAGATGGGATTCCATTGGCCTGTCTAGAGCTTACACTATGAAAAATAAAGTAAGGCAAGACTAAAGACCGGGAAATGGCTGAATCTTCAGATTTTGGAGAGTGGGAGAGAAAATGAGGGGTAGAGAAAATAAGATGAAGCTAAAGGCAAAATTAGAACGTAAAGTACACTCTCGTGGGCCATGTGCACTTCACTAGTGACAGACTGAAAAATTTATCAAATAGCAATGAATGGAGAAAGGAGGGGAGGAATGGAGAAGGAACAGAGGAGGAGGGAGCGAAGCTGAGTCAAAAATTGAGTTGCAAGGCTTGGGCTAAACATGTGATTTGGGCATCAAGAATAAATAGACGGGCTCGGCACCTGTGGCTCAAGCGGCTAAGGTGCCAGCCACATACACCTAAGGTGGCGGGTTCGAATCCCCAGCCCGGGCCCACCAAACAACAATGATGGCTGCAACCAAAAAATGGCCGGGCGTTGTGGCGGGCGCCTGTGGTCCCAGCTACTTGGGAGCCTGAGACAGGAGACTCGCTTGAACCCAGGAGTTGGAGGTTGCTATGAGCTGTGATGCCATGGCACTCTACCCAGGGGGATAGCTTGAGGCTCCGTCTCAAAAAAAAAAAAAGAATAAATAGACGGTAAGTTGCTTTTGTGTTTTTCTTTTCTGACACAGTCTCACTCTGTCACTCTGGGTAGAGTCATAGCTATGACGTCATAGCTCACAGCAACCTGAAATTCTTGGGCTTGAGCAATCCTCTTGCCTCGGCCTCCTGAGTACCTGGGACTATAGGCATGTGCCACCATGCCTGACTAGTTTTTCTATTTTTAGTAGAAACAGTGTCTCACTCTTGTTCAGACTGGTCTTGAACTCTTGAGCTCAAGGGATCCACCCACCTCAGCCTCCCAGAGTGCTAAGTTTACAGGCGTGAGCCACCCTGCCCGGCCTCAAGATGGTAATTTTTGAAACCATGGATATAAATGAGATTTTTCTAAAGAGTGTATAGAAAATGAGGGGGAGAATAGGAATAAGAATAAAATCAGGGAAAAGTCCACACTGAAGGTACAGGGAGCAGAAAAAGGATCAGGCCAAGGTGATTGCCAAAGTTCTGGGCAGGCATCTGGAAGCAGGAGGTGCCAGGGCCCCCAGGAGAGAGGTTTTAAGAAAGCAGAAGAAAGTGAGCTCAGATGTTACAGAGAAGACTCAAAAGCAAAAGACTAGTCCTCTGAGGATCTGTCCAGATTTGTGAAGATCATCCCCTCTTTACCCCTTCTTTGTAACACTGGCATAAAATAATAAAAGGAAAGGGGTTTTCTCTGTTTTCCGGTTGCCTTCTCCCACTCTCCTTATAGACATTAGATCCATTAAACTCCATGACCAACAAAGAGACTTTTGTTAGAAAACCCTTGACCCTTGCTAGCATCTGACCCCAGTGACTGCCTCTGCCTTTGGAAAGCTCTTCCCTTCTTTGGCTTCTGTGATTTAGCCCCCTCAGTGGTTCGTTCCTCTTCCCTTTCTGCCTCCTTCTCTCCCACCTCCACGCCTCTTGCCCTCTCTTCTCCCTCCCAGCCCATCTCCGCCGGCATTTCTCAGGGCTCCACAGCTGCTGTTGGCCTTGTTCTGCGCGCTCCTGGAATAATTCTGCTGGACTGATTTAATGTGTGGGCAGATATTTCCTAGAAATCATAAAACGCTGTTATTGTCATGGTTCGATACATCATTGCAAGGAGAGAGCCAACTAGATGTATATGTCCTACATTCAGAATCAGAGATACAAAGTGCTACACACGCCTCATCCATTATTCTCCTATTTTCTTTCTCTATTATTATTTCCAAGTAGCTGTAGGCAGCTTGGTGCTTCCAAGCTTCTGGGCCCACTGGCAGGAATAATAATGACTTATCCAACTGCAGCTACACATCCAAACGCACAACCACTCTTTCTGCAAGTGAGTTGAAATTGATGTATGGTCCTGCCTGCTAGACTCCACCCCAGAGAATGGACTAGACCCATCAAGAACCCACGATGTCAGCATCTCCCGTGCAAGCCAGTTACCTAGCATTAGCCCCTCGTAGTTAAAATTGGATCATATTTCATCAATTCTGTAGCGTACACACTGTAACTTGAAAAGACATTGAGATCCACCTTACAATTACATTTAGTAGCACTTTTTGTGTTATCAGAATATAAAGTAATGACATGTCTGACAATCTGTGGTGTCATAGATTTGATGAAATTTGAAGTAAGATGCAAAAGTAAATTAGCATCTAATAGGTAAATTAGTTTCACCTATTACACAACATGGTGACTACAGCTGATAACAATGAATTGGTTTTTTGTTGGTGGTGGGTGGGTTTTTGTTTTGTTTTGTTTTGTTTTGTTTCTAAGAGACTAGGTCTCACTCTCTCACCAGGCTTAAATACAGTGGCACAAACCTAGTTCATTGATGTCTTAAAACTCCTAGGCTCAAGGGATCGTCTTGCCTCAGCTTCCAAGCAGCTGGGACTATAGATGGGAAACACTTTTGTTTTGAAAATTGCTAAGAGAGTAGATTTTAAGTGTTCTCACCACAAAAAGGTAAGTATGTCTGGTAATCCACGTGTTAATTAGCTCTAATAGAGCCATTCCATGACATATACATACTTCAAACCATTATGTGGTACGCAATAAATATACACCATTTTTATTTGTCAATTTTAAAAGTGTCTTAGTTTCACTCTAGCCCAGTGATTAAAAGGTCTGCTTGAGGGCCAGGTGCAGTGGCTCACACCTGTAATCCCAGCACTCTGGGAGGCTGAGGCAGGTGGATTGCTTGAGCCCATGAGTTCAAGACCAGCCTGAGCAAGAGAAAAACTAGCTGAGTGCTGTGGCAGGCACCTATAGTCCCATTGCTCAGAAGGCAGACGCAAGAGGATCTCTTGAGCCCAAGAGTCTGAGGTTGCTGTGAGCTATGACTCTACCAAGAGCGACAAAGTGAGACCCTGTCTCAAAAAATAACAATAATATTTACCAAATAAATAAAATAGCCCAACCAAATGGGCTTGGAGGTCAGAAGGACCAGGTTCAGCTCTGAAACTTACTGGCCATAATAACTATAAAAAGTTGCTTAATCTCTCTGAGTCTCCATTTTATAACCTGAAAAATGAGATTAAGGAACTGGCAATATCTGCCCCATAGGGCTTTTTGACATTTAAAGCATATTGTGTGACACCCATATATATTCAGCGTGCCCACCACCTCCCAGTCTCACTTATTCAAAAGGAAAAGCCGCAGATCTATAGGAACAATACCAGGTTCTTATCTGGAGCAAACTAGGCAAATAAGTCTCTCATTGTAATCAAAGAGAGAAAAAAATTAATAGCCTGTAATTTGGAGTTGAGTCGAGTCATAAAACAGGCTGGCCGGGCGGATTCTCAAGCTTGTAAATCACCAGCGAGATTTCTGCCAATGATGGATCAACGCTGTTCCTTCTTCCCTCCTCATACCAAGAAAAGTGGGAGAGGGCACGTGATGCATATTAAACCCAAATTTACCCCAACTCTCCCTTTCTTCTGAGATTGCCCTATCAGGTTTCTACAGCTGCTAAGCGGATTAGAGTCGGTCAGAATTAAGAAATTTACAGAAATGTTTGATTTTCTTGTAAGGAAAAAGTTATACAAATGCATACAATATGGTCTGGTTTTCATAAACATGTATCTATTTATGGGTAAAGAAGTAAAAGGAGATATACCAAGTTGCTTACTAGACAGTAAAATTACGAAGAAGTATTTTTCTTTTCACTATTAATTTGTCAATAACTGAAATGACTTGCTTTTGTAAAAAGTTTTTAGTCTTTTTATTTTCAACAGGATTCAGGAGAGATTTGTTTAGCCTATGTCCCAGATGTTATTTTTATGAATTTAAACTAACTTAGGAGACATTAATTCAGTACTTTTTTTTTTTTTTTTGAGATGGAGCCTCAAGCTATCCCCCTGGGTAGAGTGCCATGGCATCACAGCTCATAGCAACCTCCAACTCCTGGGCTCAAGTGAGTCTCCTGCCTCCGCCTCCCAAGTAGCTGGGACCACAG
>CAUYQV010163330.1:0-54038 GCA_963574575.1 Galagoides demidoff | reverse complement strand
GGGGGATTGGCGGGATCACTTCTGTGGTTTATCTTACAAGGGTACAAGTGAATCTTTCTAAGAGTAGAATATGAATGTTTTAACACAATAACTAATAAAATGACATGAAGGTTATGTTAACCAGTTTGATGAAAATATTTTAAATTGTATATGAAAACACCACACTGTACCTCAGAATTGCATTAATGTACATAGTTATCATTCAATTTAAAAAAAAAGACTAAGAGACCTTAATATACAGGCTCTATCAATCTTCTTCAGCCAGTCTGCAGAGTAAACAAAGGAAAAAAACTTAAAGGTTTTTAATGTTTTACCTCTAAGAAGGTAAAGTAAGAAAATACATAATTTTGAGTATTGACTAAGTTTGTGACTTTGGTTTGCAAAATATATAAATACCTCAACCCAGGGAATGTGTTTTACAGTACTCTGCTCATTCCTAAGGGAGTTAACAAGTTTCCCTTTAGGGGAGAACCACTCAGATGAATTTTAAAGGTGTTGCTATAAAAACTCCTGAATGTCAGCCTTGGGAAACATTCTTCCTTTTCTCAAGAAAGCTTTATCTTGACATCTTAACGATCACCAGCCACCTCACAAGAACCTCCCAATTTGCTTTCAGTCTCTCCTTCCTTATTTTCTTTCCACTGTCCCCACTTCTCAAAGAAGTTCTTTAGAATGAACATGATTATTCTCCATGGAGGGAAAGTGTTTCTCTTCTATTTCCTATATTTTTATGCCCTTATTTTGTTTTTACTTCACCTACAGGAATAAAACACATGTTAACAAGTCTTTAAATATTCGGGCAGGAAAACCCAATGGTGAGAGATCCTCTTGCCTCAGTTAGAGACTGGTCTCACTCTTGCTTAGTCTGGTCTCGAACTCCTGAGCTCAGGCAATCCACCCACCCTCAGCCCCCCAGAGTGCTAGGATTATAGATGTGAGCCACTGTGCCCTACTGCTACAAATGTTTTGAGACTGACTGTGTTATGGTCCATTATTTCACTTCCAAGGAACATAGTCGTCAGCCTCCTTCCTGATTCACCTGTGTATGTTTCAGCTTGCTTGGCTTATCAGCGTTGCAAGAAGGGCTTCATTTGTTTCCATCTGCACAGATTTTAGATTTCTTGATTTTTGTGTATCTCAAAACTTTCATAATGACCCGTGAATTTGCTACCTGCTCTTGTTCACACATCAAGAGGTTGGTATGGAATTTCTGTTTGGCTGAACACATGGAGATTCCTGGAGGATGGGATGCCCAGAGGCTCTGTGTCCTTCCTCATTTCCCACCTAAGCATTTCTTCATCTATTCTTCAAAATATTTTTAAAACAAATTGGTAATTTCAGCAAACTTCTACCTCCAAATAGGTGAGAATCTTCCCAGCTCAAAATCCCCCTTAGAGTAGCAGGAGATGGCTGACCAGAAGCATTTCACATATGCCTTATCCTAGAAAAACCAAAAAAGTGTGTAGATAATCACACTTCAAAATTATAATCCAAAAGGGAACACGGTAATTCCACAGACAGCCTGCATTGATGGAACCAGCCAAGTGCCAGAGGGTTAGTGAATGTTTTTCTGCGTCCTGTTTCCCACTGGGGAATTAATAGTCCAAGTCACAGCACAGGACAGCACTTTCACCCTCCCAAGTCCTGAATCTAACCTAAGGAGCAGCCAGGAGACTGTGGGAAGAAACTGATCCAGGAAGAGAACATGCCCAAGATCCCGGGCCTTTTCTTGAAACCTAAGTGGCCACAGCAAGATGTCATTTTTGGTCCTAGACTTTAACAAACTATGTGTGGTCCTAGGAACCAGCAGGCTGCTGCATATGGAATTAAGGCATAACAGTGGGGTGTCATGAAAAGCAGGGACCATGCCCAGGACATGCAAAGAATGAGTTACATCTTGAGCTGGACAGGGCTTGGTCTTGAGCTGGACAGAGCTACTACAGTCTAGGCCGAGTTGTGGACTAGGTATGAGTTGCAGGGTCTCATAGAACAGCAAGTCCTGCCAAGAGTGGGGTGTGAGAGGGATGCAAGTCTCCGACCCAGGCCTAAGCTGTGGAAGAGCACTCACCCTCCACAAGGGAGGAACCCAGCAGAGCAGCAGCCACTCTTCACCCAACCATTCTCCCAGGGACCTGAGGTTTACCCTGCCCCTAAGCCATCACAGCTGGTGCATGCAGTAGCCACTGGGGGAGGTGGGGCACAACTCTGCCTGGTCTGGCTCTGCCGGGCTTCACCCCAGCCCATGAGACAGAGTGTGAAATCCAGGCTAGTAGGGGTTCCACAACTCAGTCCACCACCTGGGTCACCTGAGCATTCCCCCCATGGGAATGAAGTTGGGCATTAATATCTTACTGGACCACAACCTCATTTGGTTCCAACCTGCAAGCACCACCTTTGGCCTGGAACCTGGCCTGCACAGCCACTGCAACTACTGCCAACACAAATTCACAGCACTTTGGACCTGGAAGGACATCTCACCACCATCACCTACTCCATGCAGCCACCCAGGATATCAATAGTGCACTCACCTGCTTAGCCCACTGCTATTACAACCAGCATCTGAAAAAGCCACCCAGAGGGCCAAGAACTGACCTACCTATAACTGCTAGCACAAGTGTCAGCATAAAGCTGATCAGGGCACAGATGTGGAGAAACCTGCTTGGCCCACAGTCACTGCCACTAAAACCTCAAGATGGGTTCATCTGGTATTCCAATCCCAGCACAACTTCACCACAGCCTCTACCATTAACCACACTCTAACACACTGAGGAAAACACAGATGCCACTAACACTATTTATAGCCAAAAAATTCATACAGAGTCTTCATTACTCCAGCCACTTGGAAGCAAAATAAAAGGCACCTACCCAACCAACATCATACTCAATTCTTCAGGAAAAGTCCTCCCACCCCCAACAAAAGTAAATTCAAAAATAAAAAACAATGACTGTTAAATTATTATGTGCAGAAATTAACATAAAAATAGAGGAAACATGAAAAAGAAAGGTAATGTTACCCCAAAAGAACACAATGTAATTCTTCAGCAATAAGTCTTTACCAAAAATAAATCTTTGAAATCACAGATCAATAATTCAAAATAAATTAAACTCAAGAATGGGGTGAGGAGAAAGAGGTTCAGTAAGTTCCCACCCAACAGATACAATGCACAGGTACATGGCATGCTTCCTGGGCGAAGGACACAAATACAACTCAGACTTCACCTCCAAATGCAAACAATTTAACCTAATCTTATATACCCTCACATTAATCTAAAATTTTTATTTATTTATTTATTTTTGGCCAGGGCTGGGTTTGAACCCACCACCTCTGGCATATGGGGCCAGTGCCCTACCCTTTTGAGCCACAGGTGCTGCCCCTAAAATTTTTTCAAAAGAGACATTAAAATACTATAAATAGACAAACTCAAACATTAGGGTTAAGTACATCTTCCTCCTTCTTTATCAAAAGGTTACTTTTTTTCATGGAGCTTGATTTTATTTATTTATTTTTATTTCAGGTTTATATAAGGGTACAAATGTTTAGGTTACATTGTTTTCAATTCTAAGGTAAAGTTCAAGTTGTAGTTGAGCTCTTAACCCAAGGGGTGTACTGAACACACTCACATTGTGGAAATTAGGTGAGATCCCTCCAAGCACCTTCCCTCCTCCTGTCTCCCTCTTCTCCTTCCTCTCCCCCTACCCCCGCCCCATAGACTATACTTGTGTTTTATTCTTTCATGTGGGCATGTAGTTGTTTATATATTGGTTTCATATTAGTATTGAATATACTGGATACTTTTTCCCCCATTTTTGAAAAACTTTACTAAGAAGAATATATTTCAACTCCATTCAGGTAAACACAAAAGATATAAAGTCTCCATCTTTTCTTAGGGCTGCATAGTGCTCTGTGGCATACATATACCACAGTTTGATGATCCAATCATGAGTTGATGAGCACTTTGGTTGCTTCTATGTCTTGGCAATTGTGTATCCCCGCAAGACTAGATAGTATATAGAAATAAATAGTGAATAAGGCACAAAAACCACACTAAGAAACTCAAGCCTAGCAGAGCAGAATAGACAGAATAGATAGGTAGACTATTCAACATAAACAAATTTTTAAAAGAAATCATCAGAGACTATCATGAACAATTATATGTTCACAAACTAAAAAAGCTAGAAGAAACAGATAAATTCCTAGAAACCTACATATTCCCATGACTAAATCAGGAAACAAAAAGACAGTCTGAACAGACCAATAATGAGTAGTGAGATTTACTTGTAATAAAAAAAAAAAACTCCCCAAAAAGAAAAGTCCAAAACCAGGATTCACAGCTTAATTCTATCAACCATACAAAGAAGAACTAATACAAATGCTCCTGAAGCTACTCCAATCAAAGAAAGAGGAAATTTTCTCAAATTTATTCTACAAGGCCAGTTATCACTCTGATACCAATACCTGACAAGAACTCAACAACAACAGCAAAAAGAAAAAGATATTTTTAAAAAAGAAAACTACAAACCAACATCCCTAATAAACATAGACACAAAAAACTTCAACAAAATACTAATGAAGGAAACCCAACAGCATATGAAAAAGATAATATGCCATGATCAAATGGGTTTTATACCAGGGATGCAAGGATGGCTCAACATACACAAATCAATAAAGATGATACAACACATTAATAGAAACAAGTACAAAAGCCACATATCACCTCAACAGATGTAGAAAGAATGTCTGATTAAATTTATCATCCCTTCCTGAAAGAAAACATTCAAAAAACTAGAAATAGAATGAACATATGTCAAAACAATGAATTCCATTTAAGACAAGCCCACAGCTAATATCCTTGAACCAAACAACAAAGGGGATACAAGCTATCAAAATCTATGGCATTCAGCAAGAAAATTCATAGCCTGTAATGCCTACACCAAAAAGACAGAAAGATCACAAATTAACAATGACACATCTCAAGGGACAAGTCAAGAAAGACACCCAAAACCAGCAGAAGAGAAGAAACAACCAAATCAGAGAAGAACTAAATTAAATGAAAAAAAAAATACAAAGGATAAATGAAACAAAAAGTTGGTTCTTTAAAAAGATAAATAAAATTGATAGACCCTTGCTTCATTAACTAGGAAAAGAAAAGACCCAAAACAACTCAACCAGATATGAAAAAGGAGATATTACAACTGACACCACAGAAATACAAAATATCATTCATGAATACTACAAAATCTCTATGCCCATACAACTATAAAGAATTGAGGAAATTGATATATTCCTGGAAACACACAACCTCCTAAAACTCAATCAGAAGGAAAGAACTCCAAAACAGACTAATAATGAGCAGTGAGATCAAAACAGTAATAAAAAAAATTTTTTTTTCTTTTTTTTGAGACAGAATCTCACTCTCTTATCCCTGGTAGAGTGATCTGACATCATAGCTCACAGCAACTCAAACTCTTAGGCTCAAGCGGTCCTCCTGCCTCAGCCTCCTGAGTAGTTGGGACTACAGGCACCCTCCACAATGCCTGGCTATTCTTTTCTTTTTCTTAGAGACAGGGTCTCCCTCTTGTTCAGACTGGTCTGGAACTTCTAAGATCAGGCAATTCAACCACCTTGGCATCCCAGATTGTTGGGATTACAGACGTGAGTTACCACGCCCTAAAAACCCTTATAACAAGAAACAGCCCCAGACTAGATGGAGTCACAGACTAATTCTATCAGATCAAGAAGGAAGCCTGATACATATACTGCAGAAATTATTCTATAATATCCAAGAAAGCAGGAATTCTCCCCACTCATTCTATGAAGCCAGCATCATAGAATGATACCAAAACCAGGAAAGGACAAAAAAAAAAAAAAAGGAAAACTACAGCCCAATATCCCTTAAGAATATAGATGCAAAAATCCTCAATAAAATACTAGCAAACCAAATCCAACCACACATGAAATAAATAGTATACCATGACCAAGTAGGCTTAATCCCAGGGATGTAAGAATGGCTCAACACATGTAAATCAATAAATGTGATTAGCCACATAAAGAGAGGCATAAACCAAGACCATATGATCATCTCAGTAAAAGCAGAAAAAGCATTCAACAAAATCCAGTACACTTTCATAAATAGAATCTTTAAGAAACTAGGCATAGACTAAATATATCTTAAAATTATAAGGGCCATATATGACAAATCCACAGGCAACATCATACTGAATGAGGAAAATCTGAAAGCATTCCCCTAAGAACTGTAACAAGACAAGGTTGTCCATGTCACTACTTCTATTCAACATAGTACTTGAAGTCCTAATTAGAGCAATCAGGTAAGATAAATAAATAAAGGGCATTCAAACCAGGAAAGAGGGGATCAAACTATCACTTTATCCTCATATGATCTTACATCTAGAAAACCCCCAAGACTCCACCAAGAGATTTCTGGAATTGACAAGTAAATTCAGCAAACTCTCAGATTATAAAATCAAGGTACACAAATCAGTAGCATTTCTTTCTTTTCTTTTATTTTTTTTTTTTTTTGGTTGGGGATGCATTATTTAGGGTACAAGAAACCAGGTTACACTGATTGCATTTGTTAGGTAAAGACCCTCTTACAATAGTGTCTTGCCCCCAAAAGGTATGGCACACACCAAGATCCCACCCCCTCGCTTCTTCCCTCTCTCTGCTCTTCCTTTCCCTACCCCTTCCTCCTTCTCTCTCTGCTCTTATCAGTAGGATTTCTATACCCCAGTAATAGTCAAGATGAGAGTCAAATCAAAGATTCAATGCCAACCAAAGAGTTGAAAGATCTATATTGAGGAAAGAAATCCCAGATGACACAATAAATGGAAAAACCTATCATGCTCATGGATCAAGAGAATCAATATTATTAAAATGTCCATACCACTCAAAGTGATTTACAAATTCAACGCAATCCCCATCAAAATACCAATGTCGTATTTCACCGATCTAGAAAAAAATTATTCTATGCTTCATTTGAAACCAGAAAACAGCTGGAATAGCCAAAGCAATCTTAAGCAAAAAACCCCCACAAATCTGAAGTCATCATATTAGCAGACTTCAAACTGTACCACAGGCTATAGTAACCAGAACAACTTGGTATTGGCACAAAAATAGAGGCACAAAAATAGAGACACTAATGGAACAGAACAAAGAACCTAGATAAAAACTATCTATCTATAGTCAACTAAAGGAGAAATGTTGAAAACATTTCCTCTAAGAACCAGAACAAGACAAGGATGCCCACTTTCACTTCTACTCAACATTTACTAGATATACTACCAAGAGGAATCAGGCAAAGACTTCCAAATTGCAAAAGAGAATTTTAAAATATCCCGGTTTTTAAATGATATAATTTTATATCTAGAAAACTCTAAAGACTCTACCAAAAAAACTTTCCTGTTCAATAAACAAATTCAGTAAAACTGCAGGATACAAAGTCAACATACAAACCTCAGTAGCATTTGTATACACCAATAACAATCAAGTTAAGAAGAAATTAAGAAGGCAATCTCATTTACAACAACTACAAAAAGAAAAAAAATACCCAGGAACATACTTATCCAAGGAGGTGTAAATTTCCACAAGGAAAACTATAAAACACTAATGAGAAAAATGGTAGATGACAAAAACAAGTGTGAAAACATCCCATGCTCATGGACTAGAAAAAAATAATATCATTAAAATGACTATACTACCTAAAGAGATCTAAAGAGTCAATGCAATCTGTATCAAAACACCAATGTCATTTTCAGAGAATTATAAAAAAAATCCTAAAATTCATATGAAACAAAAAATAAGCCCAAAGATCCAAAGCAATCCTGAGTGAAGAGAGCAATGCTGGAGGCATCATGTAACCTTGACTTCAAATTATATTATAAGGCTACAACAACCAAAACAGCATGGTACTGATATAAAAAAATAGACACATAAGTCAGTGAAACAGAGCAGAGAAACCAGAAAAAGATCCACGTATTTACAGCCGTTGTGATCTTTGCCAAAGCCAACAAGAACATACACTGGAGGAAAAGAGAGCAAGATGGCTAAATAAAAACCTCTAATGGTTGTCCCTCCACACAAACATGAAGTTCAACAACTATACTATCTATACAAGCAAGCACCTTCAGAATGTCTTAGTTCCTGGACAGAATTTCTGAACCCACCCTGGGCCAGAAGGAAACATACTACCCTTAAGGGAATAACCCAGTCCTGGCAGAATTCACCACCTGCTGACTAAAGGCCCAACAGCCCAGCATAGAAACTGAGGGGGAAAAAGTGGGAAAATTTGCTTGGTGTTCCAGGGAATTATCTTGTCTCTCATCTATGACCATCAAGGCAGTACCACCTAGATTCTGAAAGAGTCATAGCATTACTAGGCTTGGGGCACTTCCAATGCTGTTATGGCTGCAGTGAACAAAGATAAGACTTCGATCAAAACACTCAATTCCCTTTGAATATCTTATCAATACTACTTAAACTATTACTCATCAAGGAGAAGGGAATACTCTCAAACTCATTCTAAGAAGTCTACCTGAAGAGATCTAAAGATTCAATGCAATCTGTATCAAACCAAAGACACGACCAAAAAAGAAAACTATGGCCTAATATCTCTAATGAATATAAACATAAATATCCTCAATGAAATGCTAGCAAACTGAATCCAAAAATACACTAAAAAGACTATTCATCATGATCAAGTGGAATTCATCCCAGGGGTGCAAGGGCGGCTCAACATACACAAACCAATCAATGTCATTATATCAACAGAACAAAGGACAAAAACCATACATTAATTTCAATTGATGCTGAAAAAGCATTTGACAAAAAGAAAATCCCTTCATGATAAAAACTTTCAAAAAACTAGGTATAGAAGGAATTTATCTCAACATGATAAAGGCCATATATGGCATACCCACAGCTTGTATGATATACTGAATGGGGAAACACTGAAAATCTTTCCTTTAAGGCAAGGATGCCCAGTTTTACCACTGTTATTAAACATAGCGTTGGAAGTTCTAGCTAGAGAAATTAGACAAAAGAAAGAAAGAAAGGGCACCCAACCTGGAAAGAAAGAAGTCAAATTATCCTTGTTGCAAAACTAAATACTCTACAAAACAAAACAAAACATTAGAACTGATAAATACAGTAAAGTTGAAAAATATAAAATCAACATACAAAATTCGCATTTCTAAATCCCAAAAATAAACATGTGAAAAAAAAAAAGAAAGGAACCCTATATACAATAGCTACAAATAAAATAAGATACCTAGAAATAAAACTGACCAGAAAAGTGACAGATTTCTATAATGAGGGCAGCACCTGTGGCTCAAAGGAGTAGGGCGCGGGCCCCACATGCTGGAGGTGGAGAGTTCAAACCAGCCCTGGCCAAAAAAACTGCCAAAAAAAAAAAGATTTCTATAATGAAAACTGTAAAACACTGATGAAAATAGTTGTAAATTAAATAAAATGGAAACATAGTCCATGCTCCTAGATTGCAAGAATCCATATTACTAAAATGTCCATACTACCCAAAATAATCAACAGATTCAATGCAATCCCCATCAATGTATCAATGAGATTCTTCACAGAAATAGAAAAAAAAAATCCTGAAATTTCTTTGGAACTTCAAAATGACCCATAATAGCCATAAACCAACTTGAGCAAAAAGAACAGAGTAATCACATTACCTGACTTCAAATTATATTATCAAACTGCAGCGACTGAAACAATAATACAGGGTGTCCACAAAGTCTATGTGTGATTTACTTTGTTAAACTATTTTAAATTGTACACAAACTTTATGGACACTCTATATAAGAAACTCGAACAATTCAATAATAAAAAAACAAATAATCTCATTAAAATGTGGGCAAAGGACATGAATAAACAGTTTGCTGAAGGAGACATACAGGCCAGATGCAGTGGCTCACACCTGAAATCCTAGCACTCTGGGAGGCACAGGCAGGTGGATTGCCTGAAATCGGGAATTAGAGAACAGCCTGAGCAAGAGTGAGACTCCATTTCTACTAAAAAAAGAGAAAAATAAAATTATTTGGGCATTGTGATGCATGCCTGTAGTCCCACTTACTCAGGAGGCTAAGGCAAGAGGATCACTTGAGCCCAAGTGTTTAAGGTTGCTGTAAGCTATGACACCATGGCACTCTATCCAGGGCATGGAGTGAGAGTCTGTTCAAATAAAAAAAAGAAGACATACAAATGGCCAACAGGTATACAAAAAAATGTTCAACATCATTAGAGAAATGCAAATTAAAACTGAAATGAGAGTTATATCATTTTACCCCAATCAGAATGGCTATTACTAAAAATATTTTTTAAAATGGTGGGGAGGATGCAGAGAAAAGGGAACTCTTTCACCGTTGGTAGGAATGTAAATTAGTACAACCTCTATGGAAAATAGTATGAAGATTTCTTAAAGAACTCAAAATAAAACTGCCATTCAACCCAGCAATCCCACTACCTGGTATCTACCCAAAGACTAGAAACCAATACATCAGAAAGATATCGGCACTCGTAGGTTTATCACACATGGCACTATTTATCATAGCAAAGATTGACTTGCCAAAGTGTCTATGAACTGGTGAGTGGTATGGAAAACATGATGCCTACATGTATGTATACAACGGAATACTATTCATCCTACAAAAGAATGAAATAATGTCTCTGCAGCAACATGAACAGAACTGGAGGTCCTTATCTTAGGAGAAACAACCCAGGCACAGAAGGTCAAATACCACATGATCTCATAAGTGGGTGCTGAAATGTGTACACAGCCAGGGAAATGATTGACAACAGAGACTCAGATGGAGAAGGGATGAAAGATAAGAACACTGGTTAATGGGTATGATGTATGTCATTCAGGTGATGGATACCCTAAAAGTCTTCATTTGACCACTAAGTAAAAATTATAAAATCTATAAATTTTTACAAACAAAAAAATAGGAGATTGATATGAAGGTCGGGAGGCATCATGTGCTTGAAGGCATAGTATAAATAGGATACTTAGTATAACATTTCATGAACATCCTCTAATGCCATGTATTGATTTTTTATAATTTTTGAGAACGTCAGTAGACATGTACTAGTTGTTCTGGCACATAGGGCTATGATTTCAAACCCTAGTATATTGAAGAGAAGGCCTCCCAAGTTTTGTAAAGTATGGGCAAACCAAGAGGAATTAGGATGGACACTACAAAATGGCAAATGAAGACATGCTTTCCAATTCTTCTCACAGTTTTAAATAGATGGCAATTATCAACTCCCATAAAGAAAACCAGGAAGAAGAGAGATTATGACCTTCACACACCCTCACTGGCTACTACCTCGGTCCATTGAGTTGGACCTGCTCCTAGATTTCGTTCCTGAAGCTACCATTCTAGAAATGTCTACTAAATTCTCATTCTTAAAAGTTCATTAAAATGCACTGGTTTTTGTTTTTAAAGATAACACAGGGACATACAGTACTGGCGTGGTACCTGGAGACCCAGGTTCCAGCTCTAACTCTCCACTCAGTCACCTGCTGTCACCTTTTGCCCTCAATTTGTGAAATGAGACCAAAAAAATCACCATTTCCTAATTTCTTTGCAATAAAGGAGTAACTGAGACAATAAATAAAAAATACTTTAAAAGTACCTTTGAGGGAAGGAATGCTAAGAAATTACTAATTTTTTAAAACAAAACTGAGAAATTTTGGGCACCCATTCTTCTATCTGAAGGAGTTAGCCATTTTGAAATTCCTGGAGCATATCAAAGGGAAATCGGCAATTTCCTCACAGGCTGCTAGCTGCTGCAGAAGCCAAGCAAGCTCCTCTTCAGACAGTGTGTTTTCAGGTACCCATTAATTAGAGCCCAGAGGACTATGTGGGGTACCAAGCAAGGTCAAAGAAAAGTGCCTGATGTCCAAAATGGGGGAACAAACCTCCCCTTCCATTCATTTGTGTATGGATCTAACTGTTAATTTGGTCAATTTAGGCATCTGTTAGTGTCCCTGAGAAAAGAAAGTAAAATGGGTTAAATACCCCATGGTCAACAGAGGACAGTGCTTTCATTCTGAACATAGTCCTGAATATAAAGTTCAAAACATATGAATTAAGACAAGAATGTCTAAAATCAGTAACTATTAGTCACCTCTATATCCCCTACTTTAGTGTCTGATACTCAAAGATGTCCAGTGCTACTGACACGTGAAGTTTCTTGTTCAATGGACTATGGAAACTTCTCCTTAACTTTAGTTCTGGTGCTGTGGAAATTCACTCAAAAACACACACATATACATACACACACACTTACTTTTCCCTATTACAATAAGGTATTCCAGTATGTAAATGAACAGAATAATATTAGAAAACAGAGTATTTCATCTACCCTCTAAGTATTGGCTTCTCAGCCTCTCCTGAAAACACAGTGAAACAGGAGCATAAATAATTCCTTTGCACCAAATTAGGTTTTGAAATATTAGGAAGGTCCGTGAAGGGGAAAACAATTCTAAGAAATATCCAGAAGACATCTTTCTAAATAGCTTATAAAACAGGGGAGATGACAGATACAAGTTCACCTCACATTATTTCATTTACCGCTCAGTCAGAAGCACATGTGTAAAACAGTCTCAAGGTAAAAATAAACAGCAGCAGCAGTGGGCTTTGTGAACACCCAGGATGCGCTGCTTCCTGCATCTCCCCAGAGACATTCAAGCTAGTGAAATCCTGCCTCCTGCTTTCCTACCTAAAAGACTGGTTACATTCTGAACCCAAACGCAGGTCTCCTCTGCTACACAGGAAGATGTTTCTTTCTAATCAGATTCTTTTATTAACTACCTGCTTATTAAATAAGTGATGTCATTCTGGAACAGGCTGGTCCACCTAAGACACAACCACAGCTGGTGTACAGGAGGCTACAGAATCTGAAAGGCAAAAAGAAGAAAGGAGAAGGAGAGATGGATGGAAGCAGTGGAGGAGAGAGGAAAGGGAGGACGGCAGGAAAAAGTTAGGTAGGCCAAGTTTCACAGCTGTTTTACGAATCATTAGGGTGGGGGTTTAACCGTTCAGCTCCCCAGCTGCCTATCCTCTCTGCCTCTTTTCTGCCTACCCTTTCATCCTCTTTTCCTTTCTATGTGCCTGCCCATTTCTCTTCAGCAAACAAGGAAGGCACTGAGCATGCTCAGCAAGCCCTGTGCCTTCACTCCCATTAACCTTAAATTCTGTTTTTAAATGGCAAAAGAAAAGAGTGCAATTAGCATGAAGTATGATAGGAATTTCTAAGCTCAGTACAATTTAAGCCCAGAAAAAATTACTACTTTTATAAAAGAGATGCACAGAGATGTGTAATTTTAATTGCATCATTATACTGTATCCCCTGGACTAACATAAGTACAGTAATTACAACGGGGAAGTGACACACTGCACTTCAAAGGGGCGGGTGGGTCTGCATATCTGTGATCTACACCACACAGAAGGAAGGATCAGACATGGTCAGGGTTTGAATAGCATATAAATTATCCTGCATTAGAAAACGGGGTGTTGCTTCCGAGAACAAACAAACCACTGTGGATCTATCCCTTCATTTGCTATGGTAGGATAATGGGCGCACATGGTAACTTTAGATGCCAAAAATGTTGATTGTCTTGTAATGTCTTATTTAAGGGTCTATTGATTGTTTTGGTAAACTATGTGCGATAACAATATGAGTTTAAATGTAATAAAGGAACTTCCTCTACCCTGAGTTGTCAAATAAATGTTCACTTTGAAGTTGGAAATAAACGCAATGCTTTTTTTGTTTTGTTTTGTTTTTGCAGTTTTTGGCCAGGGCCGGGTTTGAACCCGCCAATTTCAGTATATGGGGCTGGCACCCTACTCCTTTGAGCCACGGGCACTGCCGAAGAAACGCAATGTTTTTCATCCATCCATAAACCACAGCAGAGAATAGCCTGCACTATTTATCATAAGTAAGTAGCCCTATTTGTCTCTGATTTCCAAATTCCCAGAACAAATAGTCCCGTGATCCTGTCTTCATACAAGGCCAGTGACTTGATGCAACTGAAGCCTTCAAACCCCATAGATTCTAGGCCTCACTAACATTTCAGACACACCACGATTTTTACCCCATGCAATTTTTCAACCATTCCCTCAAATGCTAGATCTTATAAGAATTCCAATTCCTGCCTATGAACATCAGGCAAATTGATAAATTTAGATAGCTACTTAGTGAGTGTTCTAGAAAATTTACACATGTACATGGGCAGGAGCATCTGTGTACGAGACACTGAGACCTGCAGTACAGTTCAAGGTCCTCACCCAAACTGTTGCTAGAACGACACTCCTGCGAAAATAGACACTATGTCCCACCCCCACACTCTTTTTAGAGACCTTCTAACTAGCTGATCATACATTTTCAATGACACTGGTCACAGAACAGTGAGGAAACTGGAAGTCATACAAAGGATATGAATAGCAACCTGGAACATTTCATTACTGGGTCAAACTGGATTAATATGTTGCTTTATTTAGGTTCTTTGGGAAACAGAAAACCACCCAACCTTTAACACATGGCTTTTCCAACAAGGGGCTCTACTCTTCTTGGCCTGGGGGCTTTAATGTCTTCTACCACAGGCCTAATCTGCTTCTGAGGCAAAAGTGTTGGTAGGAGGTGAAAAACACAATAGTCTGTATGCAAAAGATCACTTCAATCAGGTAGGAAAGAAAACTTCAGGAAGAATTACCCAGATGGTGGGCAGCACCTATGGCTCAAAAGGGTAGGGCACCAGCCCCATGTGCTGGAGGTGGAGGGTTCAAACCCAGCCCCAGCCAAAAACTACAAAAAAAAAAAAAACTACCCGGATGGTTATAGCAACAAAACTTTAAATACATGTAGCAGGTCCTAGCATATAACCTAGTGCATATTTGTATCAAATACAAATATTTGATAAGTATTTGTCGAGCATTAAAAAACATAAAGCCATTCCATTACTAAGCACTTCTCACTGACCATACAGGGTGGGCCCATAATGTAATAGGCTTATTTTCAGAAGCTAAAAAAACATCCACACCTAATGAATAGCCTCCTTCAAAGCAAACTTCCAGAGGCTAACATGGGATCCAAACGCTACCATTTTTTAGCCCAGTTGTAGAGCTTCTCAAGAACATACTTCAGAATCAGTAGAATGAGATGCTGTGTCTTTAATAAATAGACAATTCCTTGGTTTATACATTTCTTGTTTTATAATCATACTGCTTTAAAAGCTAAGCTAAAATTGTAAGATTAAATCTCCATTCATTGAATTGTGCTTTCAATTACTTAAGCCATTATCCCAAATCAAACCTATCATACAAAGCATTTCTATGATTAAGATTATTTAAATGAGCATACATAAGTCACTCCAGAACTCTCAGAGTAGTTTGGGCTGCAACCTTATTGGCATAATCCTACAGCCTGCCACCTGGACAACTCCAAATGGGTATCAAACTAATAAAATTCTTGGTATCTGACCAAAATCAACAGTTTACTGTCAAACTTCAGATGAGACTCCAAGTAATTTTTAAGCAGTTTTCCGTCTTAGTACCTGATCATCTTAGTATAGATTTGGCCCACAGACATTTTCATTTCTTCGTAACGAAACATAAGAAAAAAAATTTTATTTTTAATTTTTCTTAAAATAATAAGAAAACCTAGTCTTTTACACAACTTATCTAACTTTAATATCTTAGCTAAGAATACATGAATTCAATGAAATGTAATTCATCGAATGCTTTTAACGAAGAAATACTTACGCCATGATGCCAGAGAGGTGAAACATTTCGGCTGTTATGTAGGACAGATAACTGTACAGGAAAACAAAGAGTGGCTCAATCACTCGGATATTATGTGTGAATCGAGTAGTAAATGCTGCTATAAATCCCAGGAAGATGCCAATCAGCACCCCACCGATTCCCACAACAAAGAAGTTAGCAATCCCTGCAAACACATCAATGGTCTCAATGGTTTTCATCTGGCAAAAGGACTTGAATAAGTTGTACAGGACCTGCAGAAGAAAAAAAAAAAAACACACTGTCAGGATGCTTTCCAATTTCTCCATTATCATTCTGGTCACAAACACGTCTACCTGGTCTTCTAAAGTGAGGACACTGCTTCTGTGTACCCACGTGGATGGTAAGTGACAATGCTGTGTATTCATTTATCTCACATTTCAGTGTCACGGCTTTAAACAAAATTTCTTAGAAAAAATGAGTTGTCAGAATTATTATTTCTAGAAATAAAGGAGAGAAGATTTCAGAAATAGTGATAACTACTATAACTACTGAAAAGTTATAACTACTCCTAAAACATTAGTTTTTCCAGATATCTAAAGGTTATTCTGAAATATCTGTTTGCTATCCAGTACACCCACTGGTATTATCAATGGTTTGGAAGATAGTATGTCCCAGAGAAAGGTTGTCAGTGCTTCTATGAGTGTATTTACCTTCCAAGGTCCTACTGTGGAGCACACCATAGATGTACCCACCCATCAGTACAGGTACCCAACCTGAAGCCGTCCTCCTCCCAGATCACCAAGGTCTTCCCTCTATACCTTGTCTCCTCCCCCACTCGTGTACATACCTCTCATTTAACAAAAAGACCCAAGGAGATTTTCTTCAAGCAAAGAGGCAGCAAAGTCATATCTGCTTGGGTGTTTGTGTGTGTCTGCTGTGAATTCATGCATATCGTGTGCTTCTAGGGCAGCAGTTCTCAACCTGTGGGTCGCGACCCCTTTGTAACAATGAAAATACATCATGGCATTAGGAAGGTTGAGAACCACGTAAATGAGACTATACTGTGATGGGGTGTCTTTACATAGCCATGGTTTAAGGAAGGCTTCAGGAATGCTTGGCACTTCATGTCTCCTGGGCAATATGTTTCCCAGCATAGGACTGGGGCCCCTGTCGCTGAGCCAACTGAATGGAGAGTGATGGTTTCAGCCGTACCACTTTTTTCACAAAACCAGCGAGCGCAGTACAAGGCAAGGAGACGGCCTGCTCCTTTTCACTGTGATATTTACAACTCTAGAGCATCCGGAATCTCCAGGAGACACAGCTGACAAGGACATTGGGGACGAAGGCTGTGCTACACCCTCACTTGTGTTCTGAGAAACTCAAAGTTGTTCCCAGTTGTCCAAGGTCAAATGAAAAAAAAGTCAGAGGCATTATTAGAATCCAGGCCTCCTGACCTTCTGGTTCAGTTGTTCAAGGTTCAGCCAGGAGGGAGGGAGTCAGAGCCCTCCTGCTACCCAGTGTGTGGCCCAGAAAATGCCATTTCACACTTTTTCTACCTCACTCTGGTCATTTATGTAGCCTGTTATGTTACATGTTTTACTTGTTTCTTTTTTCCCTCTTTTCTGCAGAATTATAAACTCCTTTTGCTTACCCAACTCATTAGAATATGTATCTTCCATGTTGCCTAGTCAATGACAATAAGAGTCTGTTGGTTTTGAAAAAATAGAATAGAAAGCAATGAGCTTTTCTTCTCTCCTGATTGTTGGTACAGCACTCAAAGGCATTTGGTATTTCTTGAACCAATAAATAACGTTCAAAAATTAAATTTAAATAAAATAAAATAACTCACTCCCCTGAGGACTTGAATATTTTGAAGGCATCATCATTTGCCAGACAGAACAGAAACTAAGCAGCATCCACTTCCTACATTCAACAGGCGGCTTGTGGTGGGCATCAGATTTCATCCGGATCAACATGGCACAAGTGCTTCCCGAGAGAGGATCAGAGATGTGCTATATATATCCCCAAAGAGCCAAAGCCAAGGGCACAGTCACAGGCATCCTGGAGTAGACAGAGGGTTTCCCAGCCATCTGCTTCTCAGTGGACAGCCTCCCTCCAGGCTTCTGTCCCCAGCCTCCAGCCTGCACTGCACCCAGGAGGCTCATCTCTCCCTTGCCTTAATCTCCTCCAACCACTGCAGGATTTACTTCCTTTAAAGGCTGCCATTCCATTGGCCATGCCCACGATTAAATTCTGTGACTGCCTGACTGTAGAAAGGCCTAACCGTCTCAGTCCACCTGATGTCCAACACGCTTTAGTCTGTTGCTCCACAAAACACACCTCGTACTTACTCATTCCTGCCTCTGCTTTTCGTTCATGTCATCTCTCTTGGCAGAAACCCAACCACTACACCCAGGGAAACTCTATCTTCCAAGCTGCTGTTCCTCCCAAGAGCCCTCCTGGACTCCCATAGCCCTTTCCTCTGACCTGCAACACGGATGACCTCCCAGACCCCTCAGTAGCCCGTGGAGTCGGTGCTGCCTCCTGAGTGCCTCACACCACCAACAAAATGAGAAATCCATTCTGCACAGAGCTAAGTCTCCTCTTCCCTGCTCAGCTCTCCATCCTACCCCGTAGGGCTCACGGAAGAGCTTTCCCAGGGGAGCTTAGGCATTTGTTCCTGCAGACTAACTGGCATCAGCAGATGGTTCAGACATTCCTAATCCTTTCAAAACCATTTTCCTGGCAGCTCAATCCATCAGATCTCTCAGAGGTCCTTTCGGTTTTAAATATCCCTTCAGATTTTATGTTGAAAAAAGCTAAGTCATGGGCACTTTGCTTTCAGCACACTGGGCAGAAGCTCTCTTTTGATCATCCCACTGCCTGAGATGCCACAGCATTACCGTGACAACCAGAAAGCTTTCCATCACCTACCTGCTTTCCACCAAACCTGACACCCAGAGATCTGCAGAAGATAGCGATCCTTTAGTTACAACTGGCCATAACCACATACTTATTTACTCCAGTTAAATCCTTCAATTTTATCACAGGGGACCCCATGCAGGAAAGTGCTTTGGATTTTAACTTATGTATATGTATGTATTTTGTATGTGTGTGTATGTGCATAAGATATGTGGGCTACAAATACACGTATGTGTCTACTCAACTTGATACGTGTATTTTTAGATTACAATATCAGTGAGGCTTATTTACTATGGGCTAATTTGACAGCTGATAGCTTTGAAATCATTCAAATGATCAAAGGTATACTTTTTAGGATTATTTTTCAATACATAGATATAAATGTAAGAATTATATATTTTGAACTATGGTTTAAAATGCACGCTAATTCTGTGACTTCATGTAAAGCAGGGAGGCAAACTATATACATAGTATTGTTTATCAGAATGACTACATTCTAGTAAAATAGTGTTCAGATAGCTTTTTCTCACATGAAACTATGAAGGATAATCACTTTTTGCATAAGGAATTTTAGATCTATTCTGCTATTTGCAAAATCAAATTTCAAGTCATCACTGCTTACCCTTCACTTTGCTAAAGTTAAATTCTACTCCAGAACAGAACAGACGGTGACTGGGCCACCGTGGTATATCACTAGCTTCTTTCTACAAAGCCAGCTCTCTTTAACCAAGACCAGTTGTGGGCAGATAAGAAACTCTTTAAGTCTTCTTGGAAAACGTGTTGGAATACTCAGTGGTTGCATCCATGTGTTCTGGAAATGATGTTGGAAATTACCATATGAATATAAATCATTTGATTATTGACTATGTGGCAATAGTAGGACTTCTCAGATAACTGAGAACCTGAACAATCTGGAAATCTGAAAAAGTTTCCCTAAAGCATGTGTTACAAGGAAAAGCACAAACATCCTATTTCAAAATCACACCTTTTTATTCTCACAATTTGCTATTTCTCCAGTTAATTCTAATCCACTCTACCCCTGGACAACAGCATGAAGAACTTGGATCTGCAACATATATATTATCAATTTCTCTGGCTTTGGGACATTTTTATGATAGGTTTTCTTCCCTTCAGCTTTTTTAGCTCAGCATTGAATTTATCACGATTTTGGAAAGTAGTTAATTCCTCTAACCTACAATTTTGCCCATCCTCCAGACTATAGTTTTAATGTGAATTCTCTCATATTAACTTCCATCCTTCTATCTGTAAGTCCTAGTGACTCACTCTTTTTAATACACTTCCCTAGTCTATGAGTTCCTTAAACCTTTCCAAGGGATAAGAGCAAATGAAGAAATCAGAGAATCTTCACATCTGTCAATCATCTCCACCTCCGTTCTCAGGGTAGCTGACCAGGAGGCAAAGGTATGATTTTTTTACACTATTGTTCCAATTATTACTAACACATGCTCAATTCTGTACACTATTCAGCCAGTTCAGTTAGAGAAACATCTAGTAGTTTATTCTTCGGCATTAGATAGGCTGTCCCCTGGGCATGTTTTGATGTCCTAAGGGTCCAAGGACACATAACTTACTGAGGGAGGCTCTTTCAGATGAAACCACTACAGACGTTCTGACCTACAGGCTCTGGCCATGGACAAAAAGGCCTCCACCTCTATACCCCAGCCATGGCCATTCTCTATCCTTGCCTTCCTTCCCTGTGGGAATGGCAGGGTCTCACTTTGGCCACTGTCCCCCTGCGGGTGAAGATCAGGCTCCCTCTCTATCAACCATTTAAGAGCACAGTTGATGGCTTCATAGCTTCATTCCCCTTGACAGGAAGCACAGCATTCACCTCTGGATTGCCTGCTGCCTTGGCACACCCCAAACAGTGACTTAGCCAGACCTTTTCCCCACATCTGATTCTAGACAAACTCAAAGAACCGACCACAGAGATGGTTGACCAAAAATTATATAAGGAGCAGAAAAGAAACATGAGTGTATTACATGTCATTCTGAAACGGACCTAACTGTGCGGAGCTGACCTACAAGGCATGCAGCAAGGTGTTCTGATTTCCCTGAGCACTCCCCTCGACCCTAAATAGATTCCCTCCAGGACTCCACATTCAAATGTCTGCAATCTCCCTCAACAAGGGTAAAATGCATATATCCAACATAAGCCACAATGGAAAACTTGATGGTTCCAGAAGTTATAAAATGTCTTCACTATTACAGCAGTTTCCCAGTTAAAATTTAATAATTGGTGAGTTAATGACTGATCAACCAGTTAATGAGCAACAGAACATATGAAGTGCATTTTGTTACTTGAGGAAGGCCACAGCCTTAAAATAGCTGTCTTAGCAGCTATTCTAAAAATCATGATCAATAAATCATCAAAAAAATATTTTCTACGTAATGTGCACATGGAGTTAATGGACATCCCTTAGAGATAGTTTATTCAGCTCAGGGATCTGCTTTTATAATCAATATAGACTAACCGAGAATAATATTGGTTTCTATGTAGACTTTTAAATGAGTGAGAAGTAACATTTTAATGATAGCTAATGGAGAGAGTATTAAAAATTAAGTTATGGGTAGCACCTGTGGCTCAGTGGGTAGGGCCGGCCCTATATACTAAGGGTGGCGAGTTCGAACCTGAGCTCCGCCAGCTAAAACAGCAATGAGAATTGCAAGAAAAAATAGCCAAGCGTTGTGGCGGGCACCTGTAGTCCCAGCTACTTGGGAGGCTGAGGCAAGAGAATTGCTTAAGCCCTAGAGTTGGAGGTTGCTGTGAACAGTGATGCCACTGCACTCTACTGAGGGCGACGAAGTGAGACTGTCTCAAAAAAAAAATTATGTTATTTAAGCACATCTTACTTAATCTTTCTCTGCTTTATTTTTTTATTTTGTTTATTTACTTATTTTTATTAATTTTTTTTTTTTGAGACAGAGCCTGGAGCTGTCACCCTAGGTAGAGTGTGGGGGGCAGTACAGCTCACAGCAATCTCCATGGCTCAAGCAATTCTCCTGCCTCCACCTCCCAAGTAGCTGGGACTACAAGCGCCCAGCTTTTTTTTTTTTTTGGTTGCAGCCATCATTGTTGTTTGGTAGGCCAGGGCTGGATTCAAACCCTCTATCTCAGGTGTATATGGCTGGTGCCTTAGCCACTTGAGTCACAGGTGCTGAGCCTCTGCTTTTTTTTTTTTTTTAATCCTATTCCTATTGGAAGAATAACTGTTTCATAAGTGGTCATACAGACCTCAGAACACGAGAAGCACCCCCAAAAGGTCAATGGCTACCATTGCCATCACCTTCACTACCGCAGAACTGTGGCTAACATAACACAGTATCACGAACGCCAACTAACTGATCTATCAAGCCAGCATCACTTGGGTGTCTTTAACTGGTAGCGGTCCAGCTCTCTGTAAGGTCTGCGGTTGGGTGGGGGGGCTCCTTTAACCTTTCTGTCCAGCCTTGCCTATATTCAGAAGGTAGAACAGATATAAATTCTGCTATCAGTAAGATCATAAAAGCTCCTGACTCCAGTTATATAATTAAAAATAATTTGCATCTCCCAAATAAATACCTATTTCTGAGAAAATGACAAGGACCAGAAATATGCTGGTTGAACAGTCACAGAAAGTGAACAGTGAGCATGTGACAAATAATTTCCCTAAATTTTCCTAATTTCCCTAAAACCATTAACATAATAAATGAACCCCAAAAAGAGAATGCCACTGAGCAGGAATTATCATTTCACCTGCATCATACACACCGCGTACTGACAGCATTATTTCTCACAAAGAACACTTTGGAAAGTGCCAAAATGATAAATCTGCAGAGGTACCAAGGTCACAATCACTTCAGTGTTCTTCTGGCATGAATAGGGGTTGGTTAGCAGGGCCAGCTACATACTTGGGGGTGGGGGTGTGAGGGGCAGTACAAAGTGAAAATGAGGGTCCAATAATGAATTTTAAAAAATGGGTTGAGAATTTCGAGACAGCAACATCATGGCATTAAAAAATCCCGGGAACAACTAAATAAGGGTTCTGCGCAGCTGCTTCTGAAGCTGCCCCCCCCGAGCCACCGCAGGCATCTGGGCGGCCCCATGCGCCCCTGCAATGGAGCACCCACCAGGTACTACTCACCACTGTGACCGCGTCGTTCAGCAGGGACTCTCCGAACACCAGGATGTAGAGCTGCTCGTTGACGTGAATGTTCTCGAAGACAGCGAGCACCGCCACGGGATCCACGGCTGAGATGAGGCTGCCAAAGAGCAGGTTCTGGAGCAAGGAGATGTCGCTGAGGCCGAACGCTTCAATCTGGCAGATAGCAAACAAAGACACCCCGATGCCAATGGAGTTCCAAAGTGTCCCTACCACGGCGTACCAGAAAATGGTGCCAATGTTCTCAAAGAACGGGCGAGTGGGCATGAAATAGCCGGCGTCGAGCACGATGGGCGGGAGGAGATACAAGAAAAACACATCCGTCTTCATCGCAGGGGGAGACTTCTCGTCAACACCAAAAATAATCCCGCCCAGTAGCAGTCCAACCATGATGAGAAGGCAGCTCTCAGGCACTATTGTTGGCAACTTGTGATAGAGATGGAAGCCTGTTGAATACAAGATAAAGACACCAAATTTGGGTTATATTATATAGCAATTTTGAAGACGGGAAATTGATTCCCTTTGACTGAATCAGTGGGTCCCATTTCCCCATCTCCCGGGTCAGTAAGACTGGCTGGAGACTGGCTTTCCAGACTACCACGTAAACCAGAGGATTCCGTTAAAACTGTTCACAAAATACGCTTAGTTACAAATTTAACTTTAAATTAGAGTTAGAATGCTATAGTCACACCTTATCTATATAGTCTACGGTTTTTATTTTTCTAAATGCCTATTGAGTTTTTTGTAAATACTGGGGC
This sequence comes from Galagoides demidoff, assembly GCA_963574575.1. Lineage (NCBI taxonomy): Eukaryota > Metazoa > Chordata > Mammalia > Primates > Galagidae > Galagoides > Galagoides demidoff. Next base: position 30,418 of record CAUYQV010163330.1, on the reverse strand, counting down.
TGTGGAAATGGTATATAATAATGCAATTTTATGTTGCAAACGATTTAGTGATTTCCAAAACCTTTTCAGTTGTAACATCCCATTTAATCTTCACAAAACCCTAAGAAGCATATCAGGCAATTAATTGTCACACTTTATTTTCTTTTTTTGATTTCGGGTTAATATGAGGATACAAACGATTAGGTTGCAATGTTTGCACTGGTTACGTAAGGACCTTGTTGTTGCAGTTGTGCCTTGTACCCAGGAAGCGTGTCATATACCCTTATATTGTGCCCATTAAGTAAGAGCACACCAATCCCCCTCCCTTCTTCCCTCTCCCTCTCCCCTGACCCTCTCACAACTTGAATTGAATTGAGTTTTTCTCTTGGGTGGGCGGGTATAAATTCATCTACTGACTTCATATTAGTATTGAGTACTAACTGGAAAGTTGGTTTTCCATTCTTGTGATACTTTACTAAGAAGGTATTTCAACTCCACTCAGGTAACTATAAAAAATGTAAAGTCTCCATCTTTTTACGGCTGAACAGTATTCCACATAACACAGTTTGTTAATACATTCACGGGCTAATAGGCACTTTGGTTGTTTTCACATCTTGGTGATTGTAAATTGAGCTATGATAAACATCCTAGTGCAAATGTCTTCACGCTTTCTTTAAATGTAAGAGACAAGAGCCAGGGTTTCAACAAGGTGATTACCTCCCAAGCCAGTTTTTGGATGACTCTGGTCATCTTTGGCATTCAGGAACATTTATAACTTATTTAATTTCAGATTCTTATAGTTGGAATTTTGAATATGTTTAGCTTGGTCATATGTGCTCCTTCAGAGACAACCAAATCAATTCATCAAGATGCCCTGAGTAATCACTGTATGAGGGACATAAACACACCATGACCTCTATTCTCAAAGGGTTCCCTCCCAGTCAAGTTCCTAAAGTATGTTTAGGGTTACCCCTTAATACAAGGCCAGGTGCGAGGCATGAAGAGGGTTGCAGGAAATGGAAAAATGAAGGAAAACATCCCTGTCCTAATTTATAGTAGAGCCCAGTGTGGCTTTAATATAGAGAACATGTTAGGGAGAGGCTTTTAGCCAGAAAAGAAGAAAGAAATGTATATTGGGCAAAATGTATATTGTCCCCAATATACATGGGGACAACATGGGAAAGTGACTTAACCTATGGACGTCACTGGACACAGCTTAAGTGCTTACTTGCAAGGCAGCAGTGAATCATCCCAAAGGCATTTAAAAGATTTTAGGATCAAAGCTGAATATGAGAATGCAATGATTTGACTGTGTCCCCTCCAAAGTTTGGGTGTTACCAGTGTGATAGCATTAAGAGGGAGGGCCTTTCAGTAGTGACTAGGCCATGAGGGCTTCTTCGGCATTAATAGGATTAAGGCTTTTATAAAACAGGCTTCTCAGATCGTTAGCTGATTATCTTGCTTGTCTGCTCTTGCTTGTCCTTCTGCATTCTACCATTTGAGGATGCAACAAGAAGGTCTTTACCAGACACGTAAGGCCTTAATCTTAGACAGTGAGAAAATAACTATCTCTTCTTTAAGTTACCTGGTTTGTGGTATTCTGTTACAGCAGCAAAACCAGACTAAGACTGGCACTTCCATAAGATTATAATGGGGCTCCAGCATTCCTCTTACCTAGTGACAGCTTGATGATCCTGACCCTGGGTAGACCTGAGCTAAAGTGTGTGTTTATAACTTCATTTATAACAAAAAATTTGAAAAGTAAAAAAAAAAAAAATTTGAATGAAGTTATAGAAAAAGGACATAAAGAAAATATTTTTGTTCATTTGTATAACGGTTTGTGTTTTAAGCTAAATGGTCTTACTATAAAATGGTCAAAAAGTTCAGAAAATTTAAAACTTCATAAAGGAAGAAGTGATGGCAAGCCTAGGCTAATTTATTATTGAAGAAAGAAAACTAATTTTTAATAAATATAGTCTAAATGGAGAGTGTGTATAAAGTCTACAATAGTGCACAGTAATGCCCTTGGCCTTGACATTCACTCACCCCTCACTCTCTAACTCAATCAGAGCAACTTCCAGTCCTGTAAGTTCCACTCATGGGAGTTGCCCTATTCAGGTGTGCCATTTTTGTCTTTTAAACTGTATTTTTACTACACTTTTTCTATGTTTAGGTATATTTAGATATACAAATATTTGCTCTTGTGTTACAGCTGCCTACAATATTCAGTAGTTACTTGCTGTACAGGTTGTGACTTTACTGAGTACTAATCACAGTAGACTATACCATACAGCCTAGGAGCGTAGCAGACTATGCCATCTAGGTTCGTGTGAGTGGACTCTACAGTGCTCAAAAACCAAAATTGCCTAGGGATGCTTTTCTCAGGACATGTCCCTGTTATTAACCAATGCATGACTATTAAAATGATAGAGTAATTCCTTAGAAACTTACAGTCAAAGAAGTTATAATAAGTAAATCCTTAGGAAGTTACAAACCAGACTACAACCATAGCATTAAACATCTTCTGAGCCAAAGCAATATAACTGGAATAATGTGATGGAGTTTAAAGAACTAATTTCTGGATAATAAACTGGTCATCTGTATGTTGGGCTTTCAAATCTTGTTTTGATTTTTTTATTATTCATATTAGAGCATGTTCTAGCAATTGGTGGGGACTAAATGTATTCAACTGGTACAGGACTTCCTACCCATGACATCTGTCTGTTGTGACTTGGCAGGGAGCCTCTACCTGCTGGACCAAGAATTTTCCAAGCAGAGCCTTTCCTGACTGCCTGGGGTCTGGGAGATAGAGACAGAGATGGCGTGAGAAATTTACACGCCAAGTTTTTATCTAGAGACCCAGAGAGATGGACATCTATTAACCTGTAGTGAGACAGATAAGCACCACTCTGAAATGAATTCTTAAGAGCTTTTTATTAGGATTTTGGGGGCATGTATATACAAAATAGTAAAGTGAGAAGTTCACAGTCTTGTGACTGAATTAAATAGGTGGTCTTCTGTATGAAGAAGGATAGTAAAGAGTAAAGCATTAAATCACAGATTAAACAACACTGCGTTCTCACTGTTAAACAGGAAAGTTAAACCCCCCCCCAAAAAAAAAAACCATATCTTCGTTCCCTCATGCTGATTCCTACTTCTAGCACATCTGTTGGGTTTGCCAATAGCAGCATTTCCAGTGCCCCAGGATCTGAGTGTAATCACCTCTTTCTGTAATGCACTCCAACCTGAAGGTTTCTTGCCCCAGGCCAACAGCACTGCTATCTGCAGACTTCCCCCTGCCTCCCACTCTCTGCCTGTGACTGTGGACAGGTTACCAACACACCCAGGCTCCAGCTGCTCATCTGTCAAATAGGGACAAATGCACCTGCCAAGTAAGAACTGTAATGACAACTGAGTTGTGGGACTCACCACTGTGTAGTGTCACAAGTGCCCCACATTTTAGTTCCCTCTCCCTATTCTCAAGGACGAAGCAAGAGAAAACAGTTTTAAAGAAATGCACAGAAGCAATGGGCTCCATGGAAGCAAACTGGAGAATGAGTGAGGCCTGTTTCTGAGGGCTCCCATTTTCTCCTCTTGCCTTTTACTTTCCTTTCACTGACGCAGCCTGGGTGGCCAGCGCACTCACATGGGGGTGCTGCTCCTCTCACTATGTTGGAAGAACATTCTTTATCCCAAAGCTGGAGGATGGGAAACCAGATAGACTAGAGAAAGGAAGGAACAGAGATTGCTTAAATCCATCATCGAGACAACATCCACCATCCTCACACCGTACCACTGACCCCAAGCAGGAACCCGAGCAAGCTGAAACAAACCAAGTAGAATGCCAGAGAATAAATACAGGATAGAATGAAGGGCCACTGAGACAGAGGGCCAAGGAGGCGTGGAGGAAGTGAGGAGGAAGAAAATCTGGTAGTAGCAAAATGAGAAAAGAACAGAAACCAACACAGGAACATTCGTTGATGAAATTATACCTTCGTATTTTTAAAAATCTGCCCTCCTTTATTTTATGAATGCTCAGGTCATTCAGAATTGATCTGAACAATCCTTCCTTGAAGTTGACAGTAGTTACTAAATCCGCCGAATTGTTTCCTGGCCAAGAACAGATGAAATGAAGGACAATCCCACGTGATCTTAGTCCAGTGTTTTCTGCTGAATGTAGGCAGAAAAACAGTGTGGTGTAACATGTTCTCTGTTGGCATGAAAGGTTTTGCATGCAGGTGTCTGTGCTTTGATGAACTACCAGGGTAAACCTCATCAGCAAAGTAGTGACAACAAACAAAAAGTTCTTTGTAAAGGCCATTTTTCACCAAACAAACCAAAAAAACCAAAAATTACAAATATGCATTCATTTATGGCTTCCTCCCAAAAAATATTTCTTGAAAATAAAATGAAACTTGGGTAGATGAAATCTGTTTTCCCAGAATCATCATCCTAGCTAATATTATCAAGGAATGTATGTATTAGCTTTGGGGAAAATAAATCAAATCAATGTTCAGATGACATTGACAAGGCTGAACACAAGCTGCTGCAGGTACAAACTACTGTGTAGTCCAGAGGTGGCTAACTTTTTCCTGTAAAGGGCCAGACAGTAGTATTTTCTACTTATAGGCCACAGTGTACCCTGCCATTGCAGTCATAGATGATACTGAAATGAATGAGTGTGGCTGTATCCCAAAGAAACTCCATCCATGGACATAGAAACTAGAATTTCATACAATTTTATATGTCACATGGTATTTTTCTTTGATGTGGTTAACCATTTAAAAATGTAAACGTGGCTCAGTGCCTGTGGCTCAAGTGGCTAGGGCACCAGCCACATACACTGAAGGTGGCGGATTAGAATCCAGCCCAGGCCCACCAAACAATGACGGCTGCAACAACAACAACAACAAAATAGCCAGGTGTTGTGGCGGGCACCTGTGGTCCCAGCCACTCGGGAGGCAGAGGCAGGAGACTTGCTTGAGCCCAGGAACTGGAGGTTGCTGTGAGCTATGATGCCATAGCACTCTACCCAGGGGGACAGCTTGAGGCTCTGTCTCAATAAAAATAAAAAATAAAAATGTAAACGTTATTCTTAGCCCATGCACCCTACAAAGCCAGGCTACAAGCTGTATTTGGCACCAAGGCTGTAATTGACCTAGTCTTTCTGCGTTTTCTGCTAATTTCTGATTATAATGCACCTGTGTCGTTCAACTTTTATTACTAGGACATAAAAGTCTATGAAAATGGACATTTATAAAATGAATTATTTTTAGTTGCAATAGAAATTCACTTAGTAAGGCAAAGGGGATTGGGGGTCTCTTTATAAAATACATAGTGAAGGCATTCCTCTCCTAGAGTGAATCTATAAAAGTATTGAAATTAACTGAATTTAAATACTAAAGATGAGTGCACTGAAATTAATTTATTATATATTCTCATTATATAATATACTTTTTTCTCATTATTTCTATAAATTATTCAATTCTGGGAGGAAAGCAAAGTGAAAAACAACACAGAAAACTTCAAGACGGCAGGATCCACAAAAGAGCAACAATGTATAAATACAGATCATAGAACACCCTACCACCAACAACAAAAACATACAACATATCTTTAAAGAAAAAAAGTTCTCATTAACAAACAGCAAGATCAGAAATGAAAAGAGAAATTAGCAGACAGTAGTAACAAAGCCCTCAGGGTAGAAGGTAGTAGCTTTAGTACTAGACAAACACAGCTATCTAATAAATGCTCTACTTCAGAAGGGCTTGGAGAAAAAAATGATGACACTTATTGGAACAAACACTTGCCAAGCCCAAGTCAAGTACAGGACAAAGCCTTAAGGGTAACACACAAGCACTAGGCAGCCATTGTGCCTGCCTGACCCAGCACTGGGTTCTGGGCTGGGCATCCTCCAAGCACACCCCGCAAAACACTGTATTTGAAAAAGTGGTCTATAGTAAGCCATGCTCCTCTGGTTGAGGACAAACAAGGTGAATATTTATAGAATTCATTAAACTCATTTTTGAGTATTAAGAAAAATAAGCCCAAAAAATGCTGATGATAGGCATCCCAAATCATATAGCAACCAAATATGTATAGTTTAAAACCAAATTGCCATAATCCAGAGACAGAAACTTAAATAAAACAGTAAGAGGTACCATTTTAATCAAATGCATCAAACTGCTATCAATACATGATAACTCCAGTGGACAAAGACTGAATAATAGAATTTATCTTTGATAATAAAATACTATTGAGTTGTAGGGAGAGGGAGAGGGGGCCAAAACCTACCTAGCCAATGAACACTATGTCCTGACTCAGGAAATACAAAACCTATCTATGCAACAAAAACATTGTATGCCCTCAATATTTTGAAATCGAATTTTTAAAAGCAAAAGTTAAAAAGAAGTTTTGAGTAAATAAACAGTATAAATAAATAGGCAAAAAATACATAAAATAAATAGAATTCAACAAATACAACAGAATTAAATGATATACATCAAGAACATATTAACGTGTGAATATAGATTTTTCATAACATTTAATGATGTGTTGGGACTGAAAGGTACATTTAAAAACCCCACCAAAAATAGTACAGCTAAGAATATAAAGTTTATTTATTTATTTTTTTATTAAGTCATTCATACATAGATCATAAATACATTTATGCCATTATAGGATTCAATGTGTTGATTATTTATACAAGTTGGAATGCTTATATCCTACTAAGCAACAAGTACATTTCTTTTGGAAGGAAGTTTGGAGAACACTCAGGGATCTAAATAGAACTAAAGTTTTTTTTAAAAACTTCCACATAATAGGTTTACAAAGAAATTAAAATAATTTTAAAAATAAAAATATAGATAAAACATTAAAATTGTTGGGATTATTCCAAAACAGAATTTACAAGGTAATTTTTACAAATGACTTGGAAATTTGCAAGAGAATAAGAAAAACATAATGAGTTCAGTCCACCCATCCAATCTTTGAAAAGCAACACAGTGCTGAGCCTGTAATTGGATATTTACTGAGTAACTTCCATGAACAAGGCTCTGAGGGATTTGGAGATGAACCCTGAATGGAAATATCTCCAGGGAGCTTATATATCAGGTACAGAAGATAAGACAAGAGGGTGTACAAGACAGAGAGTGATAAATGCTATCAAAAAGGAGAAGAGAGTCAGGGAGTTAACTCAGAGGAGGAGACTCACGAAGAAATTGTGGAGGAGGTGGCATTAAGGTTGCTGGGCATGGATTTTTTGATTCTAAGGAGAAGGAATCACATAGGAAAGTCTGAGGAAAGGCTGGTGCCAGGGAATGGGGTGGTCTGTGTGGCTTGATTATAAGGTGCATGGGCTGCAGGAGTGGAGGACTAAGCAAGCAGGAAAGAGCCACATCTCTGAAGCTCTGCCTCTGCTCTGTGGGCAAGTGTGAGCTATAGACTAAGCCTCAGGACCATCCTGGCTTCTGCACTGGAATGACAGGGATAAGCCCCTCCTAAAAGACAAGAGACCAGAGACTTGGTTAGGAAATAAGGAAATCAAGGCCACCCAACGAAAGACTTCAATCAAAGGGATGTGATTAAACATCAGTGAAAATAAGAAGTTGTCTACAAACATGCGACTAAAAGGTTTAAGAACAGTCTGAACTTCAAAGGGACCTATGCATGATCCCACAAAGGAGGACCTGGGAAAAGATCCACTCATCACAAGGAGAGGCAAATGACAGAATGGCAACTGACAACACTTAAAGAGAGCAAAAGAAAAAACTACGTTCTGCTGATGGTACATTTGGATAATTAGAAAATCCAAGAAAATCTTTGTACATCAAGAATATTGATTGTAAACCAGGTATGATGGCTCACACCTATAACCCTAGCGTTTTGAGGTGGGTAGAATGCTTGAGCTCAAGAGTTCAAGACCAGTCTGAACAAGAACAAGACCCTGTTTCTACTAAAAATAGAAAAACCACCTGGACATTGTGGTGGGTGCCTGTTCCCAGCTACTTGGGAGGCTGAGGCAAGATGATTTCTTGAGCTCAAGAGTCTGAGATGGCTGTGAGATATAAGGCCAAGGCAGTCGACTCAGGATGACAGAGCAAGGCTATCTTAAAAAATTTTTTAAAAAAGGAATATTTGTTGTGCCATTATATATAACAGGAAAAAAGCAGAACCATAAAAATGATCACCCTCATTCACTCATTTTTTTCATTCGGTATGTATTTATTTAAACCCTGCTGTGTTCTAGGTCCCATATCAGGTCCAAGGGATGCAGCAGTGAATTAAGCAAAGCCTCTGCACTGGAGAGCAGTCTAGTGAAGGGAAACAGAAAAGAAATCAGTCAACCAATAAATGCACAGTAGCAGGTGGTGAAGGGCACCACAAAGAAAACCAAAGGGGGCGGTGAGCAGAGAAGTGAATCCTTTTGGTTAATATTCTACCTCAAGGTGGTCAAGGAAGAGTCTTTGTTGGATGACACCTGAACAAAACCCCAAATGAAGTAAAGGTGTGAAACATGGCAGATGAACTTTCCAGAACAAGGAAGAAAAGAACAAGAATGGAGGCCCTGAGCTAGGAGCTAGAAGGCCACACTGGCTGGAGCTGAGTGTAGGAAATAAGGACAGAAGGAGAGGAAAATGCGAGAGCCTCCAGAGACTGTGACCACAAGATAGACTTTGGGTCTTTTTCTGAAATCAAGAAGGAGCCACTGGAGGACTCTGAGCAGAGGAACATCACAAGAAGACCCCCAGTTTTAAAAGGTCGTTCTGGCTGAGTTTAACAAATGGGAGCAGGCAGACCCAACAGGAGTCATTCTCAGTAATCCAGGAGAGGGACAACAATGGCTTTCATTAAGGTGGGGGATGGGAGTCAGATGATCCAGGATGAATCCATAGTGTTGTGCTTAAAAAATGGGTATGGATTGTACCTTTTATATGAAAGCTATAACCAAATAGCCTAGGAATGTGGGGAGGGGGGAGGGAGGGGGGAGGGAGAGGGGAGGGGGAATGGGTGGAGGGAGGGGGATTGGAGGGACCATTTTTGAGGTATTTCTTACAGGGGTACAGGTGAGACTCTCTAAGAGTAGAATCAGAATGTTTTGAAACTATAACTGAGAAAATGACATGAAGGCTGTGTTGATCAGTTTGATGGAAGTATTTCGGATTGCATGCGAAAACCCCACACTGTACCCCAGAAGTACATTAATGTACATAGTTACCATTCAATAAAATTAAAAAAAAAATGGGTATGGAGTGGGGTTGTTTACCGAGATGGAGAGCAATAGAAAAAAAGAAAATTTCAGGGAAGAAACTAAAGATAGCAAATGCCACTGGAATCTCCTTGAAAAATATCATGGGGTTTAACCAATGGACTGCAAGATTTAGCTAGAAGAAATGGCAGAAAATTTCTACAAAACACTACAGTAGAGCTAAGTTCCCAACAGCCCTGCCAAACACAGTGCCCTGTGTTGTCATTAAACCTGTGAGGGAGCTCACGGAGGACACAGTGAATCCAGACGATGGTGGGCAGAGGTGCGGGAATGCTGCACAAAGGAAGATGCTGCCCAACAGTGGGCAAAGAAAGCATAATTTAACCAGTGTTACTAAAGCAGAGAGAAAAGGAGAAAGGGCAAACACACACATATAAGTTTCTTTTTTACTTCTGCAACTATGGAAAATTCCACAAAGGTCAAAGAGTTCAATGTGGAAAAAAAAAAAAAAAGCCCAGAATTTCCCAAAATGGAAAGTAGTAATAGTCGAAGTAAGAAATGATGTAATCAATGACAAAAGTAAATGCTGTTAAGATAGATAGAAGATAGGTGTCTAAATTCACGTTTTAAAAGTCTATGGGGGGAAGAGAAAGGTAATAAAATAAAGATATAAAGTGTAACAAAAAAGGGAACAGACTTCTGCTTTTGGGAAGATAAGGGAGATGTATTTTTCCTCTATTCTTCCACTTATTATGCTTTAAAAGTCTATAAAATAAACATAAGATGACTCTGAAAGGTGAAGAGAAGAATGAAAACTGGCTAGAGATCCCCAGACCTGAAGACTCGTTCAGCAGTGAGGTTCTGGGTCTTCTTTGAGCCTCTAATAGCTCACACTGGGAGCTGAAGAAGCCAGCAACCTGGAAACGCCAATGGGCATAAGCAACAAAACTAAAAAAATAACCAGCTTTATCTAGACCAAGGAATAGAAAAGAGTCAGCCTAGCCAAACAAAAAAGATTTTTTCTTTTCTTTTTTTTTTTTTTTTTTTTTTGAGACAGAGTCTAACTTTGTTGCCCTCAGGAGTGGAGTGCCATGACCTATGACCTCATAGCTCACAGCAATCTCAAACTCTTGGGTTTAAGCAATTCTCTTGTCTTAGCCTCCCAAGTAGCTGGGACTATCGGCACCCACCACAATGCCAGCCTATTTTTAGAGACTGGTCTCACTCTTGCTTCAGCTGGTCTCCAAGCAATCCATCTACCTCAGCTTCCCACAGTGCTAGGATTACAGTCATGAACCACCATGCCTGGCAAAACAAAAACATTTGAAACAATACTTCTCTATTCCAGCCAAAAACCACGGAAGAAATTGTGGTCCCAACCTCAGCCAAGTGTGAGTGGGGTATCTAGATTCTACCCTCACCACAGTGTAAGGAACGCCATGCCCACAGGGGTGTGTGAGAAGAAAAAAGCAAAGAGGTGGAACTTTCTTCTCCAAAAGGCAACCCACTCTCAACCCCTGACTGACAGAAAGAGAAAAGACACAAATTATGAACATTGGGAATGAAACAGAGATATCATTACAGACCCTACAGACATCAAAAGGTCAGTAAGAGAAGACTATGAACAACCTAGGCACACATGCCCATGCACGCACAACACCATAGCTGAAACAGACCAATTCCTTGAAAAATACAAACTACAACAACTCATTCAACATAGAAGAAATAATTGACTAACTCTCTAACTAATAAAAATAGTTAAAAATTAAAGTTGTAATTTAAACACTCCCCCCCCAAAAGAAATCTCTAGGTCCAGATGGCTTCGCTAGTGAATTCTAAAAATTAACATCAATTGTACACAATCTTTTCCACAAAATAGAAGAGGAAGGAACACTTCCCAATTCATTTTATGAAGCTAGTATTGTCCTGATACAAAAACTAGACAAAGACAGTACAACAACTAAAATAGATCAATATCCTTCAGCAAGAAATATAGATACAAAAATTCTTATCAGGATATTAGCAAAGAATTCAGCAATACATAAAAAGAATATACCCTGGCCAAATGAAATTTATTCCAGGGACACAAGGATGGTCCAATATTCAAAAATTAATTAATGTAGCCTATCATATCAACAAAGTAAAAAAGGAAAATTGCATTGTTAATATCAATTAATGCAGGAAAACCATTTGGAAAAAATCAACGTCCCTTCATGATAAAAACTCTTGGTGAACTAGTAAGAGAAAGGAACTTCAACTTGACAAAGATCATCTGCAAAAAACTTGACTGATTCCAAATGTCAAGTTATAAAAACCACAATGGAAGACAGCCGTAAAAAGTTTAAGGACATGCTGGTGACAGCATGTGGAAGAAAAGATTAAATAACCTATAAATTATTAGGTGGGACTCATGTACACTACGGAAAATCATTACAAAGAAAAGATCTGTCCTTTCCAGTGATGTGTAATAATGATCCATTCATGACCCTAATGTCTCAAGGGAGCCACTGACTTTAAGCAGCATTAAGCCCACAGGGAATGTTCACTCCTCAAAGTAAAAGTGAGAAATGTACAGACAACAGACTAAACAGGTGATGAGATAACATCTGCTGTGACATGGTACCACCCAAGACCCAGCCCAAACTGGTAGAAAATGGAGCCAGAACGTGGCTGAGATAATGGACACACCTGTGCACAATTATAAAAACAGCAAGACACAGACATTGTTCAAGGTGCCTTTAGAATCTCTGCCACTGAGAACTCTGTGACCTGACAATTGTTGCCTGGAGGCTCTGTCCAAGGGGAGCACCCACTCCCCCACTGATCAGCATCCCAGGGACTTCCAGACACACTCAGTCCTCTGTCAGTGCACTGGCCTTCCACCTAGCCTCTAATTCAGTGGTTCTCAACCTTCCTAATGCCACAACCCTTTAGTATAGTTCTTCATGTTGTGGTGTTTCGTTGCTACCAAGCAACAAAAATAATTTATGGTTGGGAGTCACCACAACATGAAGAACTGTATTAAAGGGCTGCAGCATTAGGAAGGTTGAAAACCATTGCTCTAATTACTGCCTTTAACAATTGCATTGTGAATATGTACTTGACTGTACCTGAATTTCCCCATAACTGTGAATTTGAGTTTTCTAATTGTCCACCCAGTCACTGTGAAACCCTCCAGCTTCTGTCAAAGGTAGCACGTGGGCCCTGCAGACCTGATTAAAATGTCAATTGAGTTGATAAATAACTTAGGTGATCTCTTACACTTTCATTCATTAACTTACAAGCACTCAGCATCATGAAAGGTGCCAAACACTAAGGGCATAGCCATGACCAAGACAGATATGGCTTCTGTCCTCAAGGACTTTACAGAATACAAGGACAAAGGAAGTCACATGGGGCATGACATGCATCTTGCTTGTTATAGAGAGGGAAGTGTGAGTTACAATGGAATCGGGACTCAGGGTCCCTACTCTGGCTGGGCCTGTGGGGGAGGGGCTCCACACTGGGTGAGTAAATGATATTTCAGCTGAGATGTGAAGAGGAGTAGGAACTGTTAAAGCCAAGAAGGGTCTGAGGGAAAGAAACAGCACATGCAGAACTCACTAGAGTGGGTACAAAGTGAGGCCTATACGTGAGGCTGTAAGAAACCCAAGAAAGGACAAGGTGTCCTAGGCCCTGTCAGTACAGTGTGGATTTACCCTAAGATGTTGGGAAGTAATAACACCCAACAGGGAAGGGAGCTGAGGCAATGAGTGGGTTTTCACTAAGACATTTACAGAGTGTTTGGGGAGGCTGGTGTCTGAGCTCTGCATGGCTCTGTCCGCCATAACACACAGGAGTCCACAGATCATCTGAGGCTCTGTTGCCCACACTAGAACACGTGCACAGGGCTGGGTGGGGGCAAGTTTTACTTACCTTCGCACTTGCCGTGTCTCACAGAGTATGCAGTAAGCTGTGACATAGTAAGAAATATGCATTTGGTCTCTGCCCCAAGTTGCTAGCATAAAGTTTTTAAAGCCCTTGTAATATCCTGAGCCATAGGGTAACAGAATTTTGTTATAAAATTTGTCTTGGTCCCTTCCCTCCACACAAGAGCTTCCAAGAGCCTTGGAATCCCTGGAGTGGTAAGAGTGTCTTCTGTACACTAGTGAGATGACTGGTGGCAAAAGGCCCTGAAGTGTTTGGGGCAGGGTAGAGGAGTTGCCAGAAAGACAAAGGTAGGATCAGAAGTTGAGACTTTCAGGCCCACCAGCCAAACTTCAAGGAGTGGAGAGGGGCTTTAGGTTAAGTTCAGTCATCAATAATAGCCAATGATGTAATCAGCCAGCTGTCTTAGGGAACCTCCATCTAAACCCTAAACAATGAGGCCTAAAAGAGCTTCCGGGCTTGTGGACACATGGAGGTGCTGAGAGGGTGTCGTGCCCTCACAGCGCTCGGAAGCTCTGTACCCTTCCCCCTGCCTGCCCTAGGTATCTCTTCATCTACTGTTCATCTGTATCCGTTATAATGAACCAGTAAGTTGAAGTGTTTTCCTGAGTTCTGTGAGCCATTCTAGCAAATCATCACATCTGAAGATGAAGTCATGGGAATCCCCAGTTTACAGCCAGGTGATCACAAGTACAGGAAGCCCAGACTTTCCAGCATATAAAGTGGGGGGGGAGCTTGGTGGGATTGAGTCCTGCTCAGTCTGTGGGGTCCGCACCAACGTTGGGTAGTGTCAAATTTGAACTGAATTGTAGGACACCCACTTGGTGTCTGAAAAGTTGAGGAATTGGCCATGAGTGTAAGGAAAAGCCACATACATTCAGTGACAGAGTATTACAAGAGAGTAGAGAAGCACGTCTTTGGGTGGGGGGGGGGTTTCCTAGAATGGGTAGACAAAAATGGCAATAAAGAAAAAACTCTTAACCTATCCCCTGATCTGACCGTTCTACTTGAAGGATTACACGTAAGCCCAGCTCAAGGAGATATACACGATGAAAATGCACTAGATGTGCATTTTACAACTAGAGACACCTGAAAGTTAAAGATCTTATATCGCACCTTTAATCATAAGCCTCACAATGCCACTTCTAACATTTCTGTGTTTCGTTATCTTTAATTTTGTTCTTTTATTTCCCAGCAAAATGAACCGCCAACTGGCTGTATCTGATTACACTGAAGGTTTATGGTTTTATGGCTACTGGTCATTTCCACATTTGTCTCGATTTCATTAAGCTTTTAAGAGCTATATTGTTCCTCCTTAAAACTTCACATTCACCAGACACAGAAAACCAGTACTATATGATCGCATTTACATGAGGGACCTGCCAGAGAGAAAGTAGGACAGAGTTTACCAGGGGCTGCGGGGAGGAGGCTGTAGAGAGTTAATGTTTAATGAGCACAGGTTTTCAGTTTGGGAGGATGAAAAAGTCCCGGAGAGGGATAGTGGTGATGGTGGCATAACACCAAACGCCACTGGATTATACACTCAAAAATGGTTAAAGAGAGATTATGTTGTGTATAGAGGATGTCCATAAAGTTTTTTTTTTTTTTGAGACAGTCTCACTATGTCACCCTCAGTACAGTACTATGTCATCACAGCTCACAGCAACCTCAAACTCCTGGGCTCAAGCAATTCTCTTGCCTCAGCCTCCCAAGCAGCTGGGACTACAGGCACCCACCACAATGCCCAGCTATTTTTGTTGCGGTTGTCATTGTTTTAGCTGGCCCAGCCGGGCTCAAACCTGCCATCGTCCGTGCATATATGGCCAGCACCCTACCCACTAAGCCCACTAAGCTACGGGGGCCGCCACAGATGTCCATAAAGTTAACGTGCAATTTAAAATAGACAAATGTTTTAAATTGCACGTGACTAGCTGTCTCTTAAATTGCACAGGAACTTTATGGACACCAGATTTTACCAAAATGAAGTCTCCACTTTCCTTTTTCTCTTTCCCACTCATTCTTACAAAATAATTATGGCAAAGCACAATGAAATATTATCATCAACTGCATAAAAACTGCTAAAGAGGCAAAAAGGATGATGCTGGTAAAGCAGATTCCTGCCAGTAGGCACAGCTGACTCTGTGATGCAGAGTCTGAACTGGGCCTTCCAAAGGCGTGCTGAGGCGCAAAAGATAATACCCCAAAGGAAGGTCTCAAACCATCTTCTGCCTTCTTGTCTGTCAGTTCTATCCTTCCCCAAAGCTGCCCAAAGAAAGCAGAACTCCTCTTTCCCCAAAGCCAGCCAGAAAACCTAAACATATCACTCTATCATTCCACCTTCCTGTGTAAAAACTGGCCATAAAGAAATTATATGACTACTTTGTTTGACTGTAGATCACAAGAACTCCATTCCAGAGAGGGCCCTGCCTCACACCCAGAGGGAAGGAATGCTACCCAGAGAGGCCAAGAAGAACCTAGAAGGCGGGCAGGGTTTCTGCTCTCAGTCCAGCAGCATTAATGCAGACTCTTTTTTGTATAATCCTATTTCCACGTGCCTGTCTATACTTTGTTGTACCTAAGCATAAAAGTGAACACTTTCTGCTGTATCTCTAGGTCTGAGGGCTCCTGTGCACACAGGTCAAATACATCCATACACCTTTCTCTGGGTTAATTTGCTATTTGTGAGTTGATTTTCAGGGAACCTTCAGAGAGTGAAGGGAAACTTTTCCCTTGGTCCCTATAGGCAACTCTAGCAAATACTGACATAAAATAATGTAAAGCACAGGCTGTTCAAAAAAAGACTGCAAAATAATGGAATTATTAAAGGTAAAATAGTATTTCACAAAAACGTTCACAGCAAAATGTCAAAGAATAGGGAAATGGTTGACCAAATAATAACACATTAACATGATAGTATGTAGTAATTTACCACAGTATGCATGTTTATTATTTCAGTTCTTCTATGGGTTTATTTGGAATAATGCTCAGTGAAAGAGTACAAGAACAGTTAGAATACTGAGTCTTGGCCAGGCGAGTGACTCACACCTGTAATCCTAGCATTCTGGGAAGCTAAGGTGGGTGGATCGCCTGAGCTCACAGGTTTGAGACCAGCCTAAACCAGAGCAAGACACCGTCTCTAAAAATAGCTAGACATTGTGGCGGGCCCCTGTAGTCCCAGCTACTTGGGAGGCTGAAGCAAAAGGATCACTTGAGACCAGGAGTTGGAGGTTGCTGTGAGCTATGATGCCACATAGGGACCAAGACTGTCTCAAAAAAAAAAAAAAGAATATTGAGTCTTTACTTTCTTTACAATTGTTAAATTCATTGATTTTACTCACATATTTTAAAATAAGAAGCCTCTGTAGAGTGAGAATAAGTAACACTTTCATTTAGGTTATCAGTAATTGTGCAGATCTTGACTGATGCATCCTAGGAAAGTTAAACTTTCCTAGATGGCAAGATCCGTGCATGGTAAACAGTACCTCCTGAGCACCTGCCCATGGTGGTTTCCCTGTGGGCTCTGCACCCCATTCAAGGTAAAATATGAACACCTTTCCCACAGATATTCCATAATAGCCTTCTCATTTTCATCAATGGTCAGAGTAGGTGGGCCATTTGTATTTATTTCTCTTTATGCAACGTGTTCACTTTCTGACAGTGGTACTCATTTTGAACACTGTTAATTTGACTATAAATTCCTACTGAATCTGAGTGCCTAAGTATCCTGCATAATAGTCTTGGCTCCTTTAAATACAACCAGGCATGAATACCAGCAGCCAAATTTCATGTAAGAAGAAAAAGTCTGAAGTGGAGTCAGCAAACAGCCTGCAGGCCTATTATGTCTCAACCTATCTAGTCTTTTGAAATACTGAACACATCTTTAGAAATGGAAACAACGCACATATAAATTCTCCCGATTAATCATAAAAAATCAGCAGAACTGGGCCTTCTGTCACCCACTTTATGCTAATTTCTGCAAAGTGGCAATCAGCACAGGTAGGTAGGGCCTTCATCTGGGGAGGGGCTTCCCAGGTCTCCAGCTCGCTACACCCACCCTGCACCCTCCGATCAATCAATCTCACACTGACAGGCCTCCTGCTGGCTGCCACGTGTCTGGACCTCAGGATCAAAAACCCAAAGGTCAGAAAAATATTTTGCTAAGATTCCTCCAACATTCTTCAATTCAAGTCCCCAGTGGAGATCAGGGAGGGGAAAATCCTTCCATTCTATTCCTACCTGCCATTCTTTTTAGACTCCAGACATCAAGTCTCAACCTCGGCAAAGAGAACTCAGCTTAGACACTGAAATTCCATGAACTGTAGCACAAGCTTCCAATCCCTTAGGGGAGCAGGCAAAGAAAGGCTCAACCCCTCAGCTGTCCCTGCTGAGGCCCTATAGCTGATTTCTATCAATGCACAAAGTCTCTTGCAGGTCCAGGGTGACACACAGCTGCTGAAGTTCCTTTCTACAGGTTAAGAGAACTTGCAGGGTGTGCTGACAGCCTACACATCTCTCCACTGGCTTCCAGCTGAATCCTGCTCTGATCCCCAAGCCAGGGCTGGACACAGGATTTGACTCATGCCCTGGCTACCTCACAACCTGCAATGAATTCTTTCTTTCTTCATTTCTAGTCTCATTATTATTTCCCTCTCCACATTAAGTTGAACCCAATGAATTGGGCTACATGTAATGAGTTAGAAAAGTGTTTTGCTAAGATTCCTCAAACATCCAGAACCAGAAATTTCATGGTTAGTACCTTATAATGACTCGAGAGACTTGAACATTGTTGAGTGTGTGGAGGTGTGCAGAACCCAAGGTGAGCACACACACCCAGTGTCATCCACATACCATAGACACTTCTAGGTAGTATTGCTTCACAGAAGACACCGTATCTGATGCTGACAGAGAACTGTCACCCAAAAGGAAGTATCCATGTGGGCCAAAAGCAAAGGCAGCTGGAGACACCACTTTCAGCAATTTGACATGGAAACAAAAGACACTATGCCTTTCTGGATTTCAAGGAAGGTCAGAAATTGATAAAAACAAAACAAAAACAAAAAAAAACCAAGTTTTTCCTTTCAAGTGAGAGGGAACTCTTGACATACAAGCAAGGTGATCCAGAAGACCTATCCTCTGTGGTCTGGGTAGATGCTCCTATAACTGAATCCTTCAGTTCACAGGAATCTTGAGGGTTGGACAAATAGCACCAGAGTGTCTCCAGGCTTCTGCTTCCAAAGTGGTTCTGGGCAGGCAAGTCACAGGTGAAGCCTCCCTGGCTGCCAGGGAGGCACACATCCAAAGCATATTAAAAAATGAACATCTCTGTTGATGTAGCTCCCTATCCTAAGACCTTAGAGCATTTCTATGCCCCCATCCCTAACATCTCCCTGAAATCTGTTCCACTGGTGACAGTTACAGGCCCCGGCATCTAGACAGCTATTTGCTTCTGCAGCTAAAATCCCACTATTTTTCCCCAGGAATTTTAAAAGAGATTGACACACAAGAGATGGGCTAGTCAGCAACTTTGTAAAGTACAGGTAGTAAATTATTTTATGCATTGATCTTATATAAAGCGTTATCAGTTTCTTCCTTTTCCAGATAAGAAAGAAACTGAGCTTATAGTTTTAGACAAGACTGTAAAGAAATAGCAGATAAAGTGTACTTTTCTGTAAATATTAGGTCTCACTTTTTATTTATGCTTATCCATGGTTTTGACTTGTATATTCCATTGTTTACCACTAACTGACTTTCAAAAATCCAAAACTAATTGCCTCCTTTCCTTCCTAGGCTGCTTCTTGTTAAAGGAGACCATCTTAGATTACTCTGTTAATGAGGCCCATTCTCCACTAGGCACGAAGGCTCACTCCTGTAACCCTAGCACCCTCGGAGGCTGAGGCAGGAGGATCCCTTGAGCTTAGCAGTGCAAGACCAGCCTAAGCAAGAGCAGGCTACCTCTCTACTAAAAATAGAAAAATTAGCCAGGTGTGATAGCAGGCACCTATAGTTCCAGCTACTCAGGAGCCTGAGGGAGGAATTGCTTAAACCCAGCAGTGTGAACTAGTCTGATGTGAAGGCATCTAGCCTGGGACAGCCGAGTGAGACTATCTCAAAAATAATAATAATAATAATAATAAAAGAAAAAGAAGGAGATGAAGAAGAAATGAGGCCCATTCTCCTTTTTGAAGGCCAGAGGGTTGGGAATAAGAGCCACCTTCTGCTTCTGAAGATGTTCATTTTTTGCCATTGGCATGCTCAGAGTCCCCGGCATTCAAGAGAAGAACAATACTGGGTCTGTGTCATGTGCATTCTGTGAAATGCTCCGTGAGCACAGGGCAGAGAAGATGAAATACACACACCGCACCCTCTAGACAGCTCAGAAATCATGGCTTAGCTGTGCCAGCAGTGCGACTCAGCCCTGGAAAGTCATAATGATGACACCAGACAGTTTTCAGCCTATTTCCGCATATATCATACCTGGGTGTGAAAGGTGTGTCTCCTGAAGCCAAGAAAAGTTATCCAGAGATGCCAAAGAAATTTCTAATACAGCCAGGTGGGAAACAAGATCCTGCCAGTTAAATACTGAGAGGTGCCCTTGGACACACAGACTGTTCTTATTTAGAAAAGTCCTGGGCTCGTGTTTCCTGTGAGGTACAGCAGAGTCCCCACGGAACTTGTTCTCAATCTGGTAGGACTGCAGGTTTAGGTTTTATAGCTTTGAAACAGACTTTAACAGCTCTTCTATGATTTCAGACATCTTTACCTTAACTGAGTTTCATCTCCTCGCAGCTCAAGGCCCGCCACTTTCTTATTTTTTTCTTTCTTCTTCCCTAACCCCTCCCGCCATTTTAGAATAACTATCTCATGAAGAAGTTTGGCCAAAAGGATTAGATTTGAAGAGCTCCTGCTGAGAGTAAAAATTTGCAGGGCATAGGCCTTATTTAAAAGAATTATAGGCTCAGCACCTATAGGTCAGTGGCTAGGGCACCAGACACACATGGGGGCTGGTGGATTTGAACCCGGTCCTGTCCTGCCAAATAACAATAACAACTACAACAACAACAACAACAACAACAAAACAATAGCTGGGCATTGTGGCGGGTGCCTATAGTCCCAGCTACTTGGGAGGCTGAGACAAAGAGAATCGATTAAAGCCCAAGAGTTGGAGGTTGCTATGAGCTGTAATGCCACGGCATTCTACCAACGGCAACATAGTGAGACTCTGTCTAAATAAATAAATAAATAAATTACAGAATCCAAGGAGTCCTTAAGTTCTGGAAACTATTTCTGAACAGACTGTTTGCACAGTCAAGCTGAGGGAAGGAGCACTGTGGTGGCCCAGTGGTGATAAGGGCTCCAGTGTAACCTAGATTCAAAACTTTCCATGCTGGCCAAGGGTTGAAAGCAATTTTTACTCCGTTGCCCCAGGCTAAATGTTAAATCCTAGGATTTGTTATCCTTTCAACCCATGCGTTAGTAAATGATTTATGCTCCCTTGGGCTTTGTTGTTTGCACATTGCTGTCATTAAGTTGTATGAGGTTGTCCAGGGCTTCTACCGCACCCACCCAACCACCTTGGGTGGGAGCTTGATTTTCTGCTGGGTTTTTATTCCTTCGAGAGCTTGCCTTCTAAACAAATTTACCACTTGCTTAAAATAAATAGATCAAAGTATAGAAAAGGAACCCACAACTAACTGTCTGTAATTGCTACCTCATCTCATTTTTCAATAAAGTGGTTGCTAACACTCATCCGCAGTCACCAATTAGTTAGGTACATGGCAGGGGAGATATGGGTGGTTCAAGCTAAACTAAGAAACCACCTTACTTGGTACGTTACACTATTTCCTGAACTTCCTAGAATTCTATCCTTTGCCTCCCCCCTGACTTCTGTTACCAACCCAGTTGGCTTTGCACATCTACGCACTTTTCCATTTGCTTATGGCTGCAATTAGGAATCGTGGAGTTTCTTATGGCTACACGATCACCATCATTACTATGTCCATTAATATAAGCGGCAAACCTACTAACACATTCAGGGGAACAATGTTGAATTGGAGACTTGCCAACTGTAGACATTTGTTCTGAGATTTAGAAACAGTAACAGCTCTCTCTTCCTTTCAGTGGCCTCAAAACACAAAATGGAAACATCAAGACCAAATAAAAAGATTGTATAAAAAAATCACTGCAGAGGGAGTCAAGCCATTAAGTACATAAATTAGCTATTTTATCAAGTAAATCCCTTTAGCAAAACCATTAGCACTCGCAAGCAGGGCTCACAATGTGAGGGCATGAATGTCAGCAGTCACAAAACAAAATACAGACTCGTGAGGTTTAAAGTAGAATGCAGATGTGAAACTATCAAAAACAGAAAACAGTGTTACTGGGGAGGGAGATATTATTAGCTGTCACTATACACATTATAAACAGACAAAAAAAACCAGAGTCCGATGCCCCTGGAGCTTCCCTTGAGGAGAGAGGAACAAGAGTGAACAGTTAACTCTTAAATAAATAATCACATGTCAGATAGTGATAAAAGCTCAGAAAAAAGTAAGCCTGAGCAGGAGGATGGAGAGCGATCAGGGCCAGAACTATTTTACACAGGTGCGACTGTCTTCTGATTTCCCTTAAAAACATGAGCTCCTAAAGCCAGTTAGCATCTCCTGCACCTTTCTAGAAATTCACAAGCGAACACACACAAAATGATGCCATTCTCCTAAGTAAGCAAACCAGGCAGTGTGGACACAATGTATCCTCCCCAACCCTGAAGAGTAGGACTTGCAATTGCCTAGAAAAGAAAGGGCTGTAATTTCTCAGTTTCTCCTCACCCTTGTAGTGTTTTTTTAGAAAAAATATATAGCTGATTTATGATTCTACCTTAGAACACTCGTGATGAAGAGCTATGGTTGACAGTTTTAAAATACCAATAATTACTTTAGACAGCACTTTGCTTTGAAATTTTTTCCAATCTAGATTCCTAAAGAATTGTCGTTTGTACAAAAAGCACAAGAGCACTGAGAAAGCATTCATTGAAAAATATGTATCCCCGTGTGTGTGTGACCTGACAAGTCTGTGGACGCTGAAGACACAAGGAGACCCAGTGGTTCTAGGCTTCCCCGCAAGTGTCAGGAGAAGGGTGGAGAGAGCCTGCTGCTACCAGGAAGGTCTCACCTGCACGTCGAGTCTGCTTTCCGCCTTCCACCTACTATGCCTGGATGCTCAGCCTTTAGTTTCTAAGACAGGAACCTGGGCTAAAACAAAGCTTGTGCATTGCCTTTCCTTTCCTTTCCTTTCCATTGTGAACTGACTTAGTGAAAGCAGAAAAAATGATTTTTTTAATTATGCAAAATTGGAAGCTGAAATATGTATAATTTAGAAAGAAACCTGTTCATAACACAAACAGCAAGAGATTAGACGATCTAACAACTTGTTATGCAACAAATGGGTAAAATAGACTTTCATACTGTTATGCTTTGGGGAAGGAAGCAAAACATCTGTTCTATCCAATGCTATCCAAATTTCCAAAGTCTGTAAGATGGCAAATTCTGTATCCTCATTAGTAACAACCTACTGAAGAAGCTACTACAATTTGCCCATTGTGCAGATGAAATAACAGGTTAAATAAATTAATCAATTCACCCAAAATCCACAGCTACTTTTTAGCAGGGTCAAGAATTTAGACACCAGAATTTAAGTTATTGCTCAAAGGATTGTCTATAAGGATTGTCTATAATATGTTCTATGTTGTATGTTCTCTAATAGCATATTCCTTTTTTTTCTTTTTGAGACAGAGTCACAGCAACCTCAAACTCTTGGGGCTGAAGCGATTCTCTTGCCTTAGCCTCCCAAGTAGCTGTAATTACAGGCACCTGCCACAATGCCCGGCTATTTTTTAGAGACAGGATCTTGCTCTTGCTCAGGCTGGTCTCAAACTTCTGACCTCAAGCAATCCACCAGCTTCAGTCTCCCAGAGTGCTGGGATTACAGGCATGAACCACTGTGCATGACATTATATGCTTTCTAAGTAATCATCATCCAAACTAGAATATTTAAAAGGGCACAATAATTATATATGTGCCAGGACAACCAAAGTACATGATATGAGTATCATGGACAAACAAGGAGGAGTGGTTATTTTAATTACTACCTGAAACAAAAAGGTTCTCTGAGTATGATTTATTTATTCATTTACTCAGCAATTACTTATCCAGTACCTACTACATACCAGGCACTGTTCTAGACTGAGTCAAATGGATAAGGTCCCTCCCCTCATGGACCCCACATCCTAATAAATATCAGTTGTGTGTGCATGTTTATGCCTGTGCATATTTGCATGTGCTATACAATAAACATAGGTGTGTGCAACAATGAAACACATTTAACATCTTTTCTCTTGTAAATCTGTTGGGGTTGAACTTTGGCCTGTTGGAATCTGCATGGTAGTGCAAGTTCTTAGGGGTTAATCCTTTCTTTCACCTACACATCTTTAACATGTTAAAGGTATATTTCATAAGCGTTAAAATTCTATATTCCCTAAGTCAGGGAGGGATGGTAGGAAAGGATAGACCAAGATTCTGAAGGTCTAGAGCAGTGGTTCTCAACCTTCCTAATGCCACAGCTCTTTAATACAGTTCCTGTGGGTCATGACACAAAGGTTGAGAACCGCTGGTCTAGATTGATGTTGGAGATCTAGCACTACTAATGAGTTCCACCATCATGCCTTTTAATTAGCTCATTCTGTGCTAAGCAACTTTTTACAATGACAATCCCAGAGGGTCCTAAGGAGGTAAGAAAAGCCTCCTAGCATGAGACGCCAATACAGGCCCAGGGTTCCAGGGGAAGAACTGGTAAGGTTGAGCTCTTGGAGGTGCTCTGGGATGGTAGGAAGCCTCATGCTTTAATATTTGTTTCCATGAGTGGTGGAGGAAAGTGCGAATTGTATCGTTGTTAAAGAACTAGCTATTCCACTCCTACACTTGATAACTGTGATGCCTTGGACAGTTACTAAAGTTCCTAGAACTATTTCCTCATCTATTTTTTAAAACGTGGGATAATAATGGTGCCAACTCCTAGAGCTACCAGGAGGACTTAATAAGATAATGAATATGAAGCATTTGGCACAAGTACCTAGCAGGAAATAATCTTCTATCCTTGTTAACAATTATTATTTTTGAAAAAATATCCAATGTACACAGCCCTACTACGAAACTAGTTTATAGCTTTCATATGAAAGCTATAGCCTGATTATAGCCCAAGAATATGGGAACAGGGGAGAGGGAGGGGAGGGGATGGTGGGAGGGTGATTGGTGGGACCACACCTATGGTCCATCTTACAAGGGTACCTGTGAATCTTTCTAAATGCAGAATATAAATGTCTTAACACAATAACTAAGAAAATGCCATGAAGACTATGTTAACCAGTTTGGTGAAAATATTTCTAATTGTATATAAAACCAGCACACTGTACCCCATGACTGCATTAGTGTACACAGCTATGAATTAATAAAAAATAAACAAATAAAAAGGCTGATTAAAGAAATAAATAATATTTATTAAGTATATGTTTTTGACAGATATCAGGCTCGGTGAATGCAAATGCATTCTGTAGAGAAATAAGTAATAAACTATTTTTACTGAAAAATGAGACAGCATTTAGATTACCAATTTTATAATTTGTGTGTAATAGAGAACTACAAGGGGGAATAGATCTTTGGAGAATGATACCGTTGGGGGAGTATAGATTTCTTTTCTTTACTATCTTAAATTGGATAACATATCCTGATTTCTTAAATTAAACAATCAAATTTCTTTCATACAATAAAGGTAAAACACTTTCTTTACTACTGCATAAGATTGTAGTATTATTTATTCAAACTTTACATTTTATGAATAATATGTCCATTGCGGTAACATGTTTAAAAATTTCCTCAGTTGACGTATTCTAATAATAAATGGTTTCCTGGTGTTTTTAAATAAGAATAAAATTACATGTAGCATGATGAAGTGCTTCTCTGTCATTTGTTTGCCATGCCATGCCTAACGCAAAGTCCTCTCGGAGACACGGGCTCACTCAGGAACGATAATCAAACCGGCACTGCGGCTGTCACACTGCACCTCCCTCCCTGTCTGACGGAATGGACACGCTGTGTGAGGCCCTGCAAGGCCTCCCCTCCCTGCTCTCTCAAAAACACTGATCTCTAGGAACCATATATTTCTGCATGTATATCCATAAACATAAGCCACAGTGTAAAATAAAAATGACTATTATTTTTCAAAATGCATTCATTTTAAAATGTGCTGAACTTGTTAAGGGAAAAAAAATTCCTTAAATTACAGACCTTTCACTGCAGCTATTCAATTAGCATCAACATTTACTGAATTATGAATACCTCCCTGGGTGCTAGATTTCCAAGTCTCAATGAGAGAACAGCCCCTTTCCTTTTAGGTAGGAGAGTGCCTGGCTCATAACATGAAAGCCTATTGACAAGCATTTAATCCTTCACCGAAAAGGGACGCGTGGGCAGCATGCAGCCAGATCCCTGCTGACCCTCAGGCACATCATGCAGCCTTTGCAGGACCGACGATGTTTCCATTAAGAGTAAATCCCAGGCGACAGTTGGTGAGGCTATGAGAGTCGGACCCACCGAATTTCTCCTTTGCTTATTTGGAAAAATAAACAAGCAGATGTAAAATTTGCTTATTAATTTTTCCAATATTTGATTAGAATTGATTTGAAGATTCATTTACTTTTATTAAAAGTTTCCAAATTAAGAAATTTAATTTATAAGTTTTTCTTATAGTTAGGTTGGGAGTCATCTGACTAATTTTGTCCAATGAGCTTGAGTGCTAGTGGTGTGCGCCACTTTATTAATTTTTTTTTCTTTTTGTAGTTTTTGGCCGGGGCTGGGTTTGAACCCGCCACCTCTGGCATGTGGGGCCGGCGCCTTACTCTTTTGAGCCACAGGTGCTACCCCAGTGTGGGCCAATTTAAATCTAGGCACTCAGTTCTGTCAATTCTCTGTGTTGTTACTTTAGTTACCCGAGTAGCGGTGGGATCCCCATACTGACAGGGCACTAAGGTATAGGACTGTAAGTGTCTGAAAGCCTGAATTACTATTTGGGAGGAAACTTGCCTTAGGAGAATTGCTCATTACTTCAAAACAGCTTGCTATCCTAACAAATGTAGTCCAGATTATTTACCTGCAAGGGATGGAACCCTAACTGCAATTAAAACAAGCAAAATAAAGAAGAAATGATGGCAAGGATGCCAAGTCATCCCGTCCCAACTATGGGAAATGCAGGGATACAACGGGCCTGGTAGACAACTGGAAATAGGGATTTGGCATCATCAAAGTAAGGTACAAATGCTCGTCTCTGCTCCTCTGTCCGGTGACATTCTCACTCTATTGCCATCAGGCAAGGCAGGGAGCTCAAAACTTTAGACTTGGGGTCTCAAGGTACCTGTCCCTCAGATTCCCTTCTTTCCTTATAAAAAAGGAATGAAAGATAGAGAAAGAAATGGAGAGGGAGGGAGGGAAAAGATATTGATTTATAGATTTGTTAATTTTTGTTTACATTTATTCCGTTGCAAATGTTGATACAAATAAGCTTTTCCATATTAAGAGAAGCTCAATTCAGGATTCAAAACTAAACCTTGACAAGAGAGTTAGGCAGCTGTGTGGACTATGATCACTCTCAGGGACATTACTTTTTAAAAGATGAGGTGAAGCTTGGCCCAGAACAAAAACAGTTATTTCTAGGAGTAGGAGGGGGTGATAGTTTCAGAATGTAAATAGTCCCCTCAATAAGTAATAAAAAGTTAACAAAATCGAATGCATCTGGTTTGTTCATCCTGCAAATACTTATGGAGTATCTAGTAATATGGCAGATGGGATTATTAGGTGCTCAGGGCAGAGCAATACACAAAACAGGTGTGGTCTCTACCCTCGTGTTTATGATCTCAGGGAGATTGCAAATCTCCCTGAGATTTCGTTGATAATTAAATATGTATTAAGAAAAAGAACAATTACATGTTTAGTTTTCATGGAGGCTGAATATGGTCCTTAGAATGTTAATATTTAAATTAAATATTGTGTGAGCTAAAATAAACTTGCTCTATCAAACCTCTGTGTCTCTGAGCATCAGAAGACGCCCCAGGCAAATTGCTCAGGCCCAGGCAACGCGTGATACTAAGTGTTGAGATTTAACAGGGCTTTGGAATGAGCACCAATTTTAGTAGGTGCATGAGTAAGATGGGCGTAGGGGGATTATTATTAGAACTCTATCTTCTAAAATTCTACCTTCCTTTCTATAAGGAATTGTAGGAGGGGTGTGAAAAAGTCACCAACGACTTGACTGATGTGCTGCCAAGGGCAGGTAAGAGTCTCAGGGAAATGTGAGGTACCCATTCACCCCAACCCACCCGCACAGTGAGTTCACAAAACAGAGCTTGTGGAAAGGCCTGTGGCAGCTGTCGCCTCTGTATAGCTGCTGCTTCCGAGTGTCTGGGTCCAAAGCCAGTGCTGAAACTTGGGCTCTGCTGGACAGGTCAGCCAGTCAGAAAGACAAGGGCTAGAACGTCATGGGACAGAGTGATATTCCAGGTTCCTCGGTGAGACCGTGTCTGATGTGATAACCTTCCCCTGTACTTCATTCTCCTGTAAGCTTCTCTTTTGGCCAACTCAAAATAATACAGCAAAACAAACATAACACAGAATAATAACTCAGAATAATACAGGAAAGCAGATTCTGGGAAACAGAATTCTGGGGTCTATCTAAGCTGATATATAAAAAAAACATGGTGCGGTAGGAGAAGAGAATAGCATTGGTTTTACCATAACAGCAATTAAACGGAAATAACTAATCAAATAAAATATAGTACATTAAAGTGCCTCCATAGTTGTCTCCATTTCTATTTAGAAAATTTAATTATATGTTTATTTGAAAATGGATTAGTAGACTGAACGTCAAAGGGACAGAGCATATTTATATAAAACAGTTCAAATGGTGTTTTTTTGTTTGTTTTTTATTGTTGGGGATTCACTGAAGGTGTAAAGATCCAGGTTACACTAATTGCATTTGTCAGGCAAATTTTCTCTTATAAATGTGTTCCCCCCTCCCAGGAGGTGTGCCTTTTATGTTTAATCTTGTCACTGAAGTTTCACTACAGAATAGATATAGCTGAGTAAGTTTTGTGTTGTTAACAGTTTGAAATGATCAATTTACCTGAGATTTCCCCCCTCCCCCAACTGCTTATTCAGCAGTGCACTTCTGCTTAAAGTATATGTCAGAGATCCAAAACATACCTGTTTAAATATAACAGGAGAATTTATTGGTTTTAAAAATGGAGAATTCCCCGGGAGTCTTTTGGTGCAGATTATCAGGTGGGTAAACATGTCAGGGTGACTTTTTCTTTCCCTCAGTTTCTAATTTTCTCTGCCCTGACTTGGTTATTCGGTTTAATTCACGTGGTGGGGAGAAGTTGGCCCGGGGCTGTTTCGAGCGTTCCTTCTAACAAACCACTGAGACTGTGTTCTTCTCCAGAGTAAGGACCAAACTCCGGCTCCTCTGCTCAGCTTAGTCGTCATTCCAGTTTCCAAAGCAATCAGTGGAGGTAACTAAGGATGTCTGATGGTTAATTTGATCTGTCAACTGCACTGAGTTAAAAGACAACCACGCAGCCGCAGAACAGCATTTCTGGGTATGTGCGGAGGCTGTTTCTGAAGAGAGGAGCATTTGGATCAGGAGGTGCAGGGAGGGAGGTCTGCCCACCGTTGTGGTTGTACATGGCGCTGAGGGCCTGGGCAGAGCGAAACCACAGAAGACCCACAAATCCTCTCTCTTGCACAGCCCTGTCCACTTTCTCCTGGCCTTGGTCAGCACTCCTGGTCCCGGGGACTTGGGACTCAGACTGAACCGCAACTGGCCCTCCTGGTCACCTGACTGGTCCTCCTGGTCACCCAACTGTGTTCCTGGTCACCCGACTGGCCCTCCTGGTCACCTGACTGGCCCTCCTGGTCACCCAACTGTGTTCCTGGTCACCCGACTGTGTTCCTGGTCATCCAACTGTGTTCCTGGTCACCCGACTGGCCCTCCTAGTCACCTGACTGGCCCTTCTGGTCACCCGACTGTGTTCCTGGTCATCTAACTGTGTTCCTAGTCACCCGACTGTGTTCCTGGTCACTCGACTGTCCTTCTTATCACCCACCTTGCACACAGCGCAGACTGTACCTGCTTGGTCTACACAATCACACCAACTAGTTCTCAAAATAAATCCCCTCTTTTCCATCATCTGTCCACCAGCTATGTATATGCTTGTCCATTCTATTGGTTTGGTTTCTCTGGAGAACCCTCAGTAACACAGAATACACCACCAATCAGCCTATCTTACATCACATGTGTATTTCTGCTTTAATGGCTAAGACTCAGCCATCTTAAATGGCTTCCTGAACTGAAAGAGAATTAATTTTAGGGGAATGGATTGTAGAAAGATGCTGTGGGTTGAATCTTGTCCCCATAAAATTCATGTGTCGAAGTCTTAACTCATGTTACATCAGACTGTGACCTATCACCATTGCAGATATAATTAGTTCAGATGACGTCATTGGGATGGGCACCAATACCGTGTGACTGGTGTCATTATAAACAGGGACAGGGAAATTTGGACACAGAGACATATACCCAGAAAGAATTTCATGTGAAATGATGCTACAAGCCTAGCTCAGGAATGCCAAAGATGGCCAGCGACCCCCAAGAACTAAGCAAAGGCATGGGACAGATTCACCTTCATTGCCCTAAGAAAGGAAAAATAGATCTCAGTGCCTGTAGCTCAGTGGTTAGGGCGCCAGCCATATACACCAGAGCTGGCGGGTTTGAATCCAGCTGGGGCCGCCAAACAATAATGACAACTACACGAAAAAAGTAGCCGGGCATTGTGGCGGGCACCTGTAATCCCAGCTACTTGGGAGACTGAGACGAGAGAATCGCTTAAGCCCGAGTTTGAGGTTGATGTGAGCTGCCACGGCACTCTACCCAGGGTGACAGCTTGAGACTCTGTCTAAAAAAAAAAAAAAAAAAAAAAAAAAAGAGAAAAAGAAAAAGAAAAATACTACTAACAACTTTATCGTTGACTGTAGTTTCCGGAGCTGTGAGATGATACATTTATTTCTCTGAAGCCTCCCAGTTTCAGATCCTTCCTCATAGTCCTAGGAAACCAAACCGGAAGGGGAAACTAGAACTTACCCATTCCAGCTGTTTTAGATAAGTTCTTTTGAATATAGGCAGTTTTCACTATAATATGCCAAATGTTTA